>JACXGM010007568.1:0-23059 GCA_016801145.1 Umbra pygmaea
GAGAGAGAGGGGTGGGGGGAAAGAGAGAGTATAGAATAAGTGGTAGAGAGAGAGAGGGGTGGGGGGAAAGAGAGAGTATAGAATAAGTGGTAGAGAGAGAGAGAGTCAGAGAGTTTGCAAGGAGAACACGAAGTGAAACAGAAATGTACTTTCTCAGCCTGATCTATTTGTGCTGACGCTAATAACGTGAAGGCCAGTTCTCCATCTAGCTCGGTTAACAGTAGACACCCACCCACATGTCTCTCTAGAACCAGCAGAGTAGCGCTCCCAACACAGGGTTCAATCACGTAGCGGGTTACGGTCGGCCTAAGGAAAATTATTTGAACCCTGCAGGTATTATGATACTGTGTAACGGGTGTGAATACTGGAGTAAATGAAAACAACTGTGTTGAAATGGTAAGTTCCGGAGATTCCAACAGGCGGATGGCTGCAAACCAACAAAAAAAGCCATTAATCCCAGAGCTCAAACATGGGCCTGAGATGGGATGATTTGTACTTTTTGTTTATGTAAACCAAACAGATTAGCATGAAATGGCATGTTTCCCAGTGAGTCAGGATATTAAATCTTCTGTGGTTAATTTACATCGTAGGATTTCCTCAAAATGAGAGCCCATAATTTCCTTAGGTAAGCAAATACTCAGAGGATGATGAGGGAGAGGGAACAAAATCCTGAAAAGTATGACTGAGCCATATCTGTGTTCTTAAAAATGTTGGTGTACACAGATTAAACCTAGCCAAAACGGTGGGAAAAAAATCAGAGCGGTCCCATTGAAAATCTCCGAGTTCATTCCAAATGAGGCACACAGAAAAACAGCAATGATAAAGACTATCGTGACCAGGGCTTTTGGCCTGTTGAGATTTTTCCAGACGGAGTTGAGGCTGTTGAGGTTCATTCAAGTGGAGTGATGTGATAGCTGGGTCACGTCCAGGTCACAGCGAGCCCAGTGTTTACACTGCCATGATGACATCAGGGGTCTGGCTGACAAGACGGCCGCATTGGAGCAGCTGCTCTATGATGATAACGGCCACTTCCTTTAGCCGAAAGGGAGGGAGAGAAGGAGACGAGTGGGGTAGTGTGTCTGCGGGAAGGGGGGGGTGTCACAGGAAACGCATCACAGTGAAAATATGCAGCCAGGGAAAATACAACCCCACCAAGGAACAGATGTGTCTACTTGGAGTTTTGGAGACATGGGTTAGAACAGGGGTTCCATCTGAGAATTTGTAACGAGACAGATTTATATGCATACTAGAACAAAAAAAGGAATCCATGTTTTTCCATTATTTAATATACTCCCCGATGATTTGGGCTGTACTTGCTGTGTAATGTGTAAATTACACCAGTATTGTTCAAGCGCTTCACTTTGCCATCCAGCCAGGCAGGCAGGCAGTGACATTACACAAATCTTACACATTAAAGACCATTCCTTTGCTTTTGAAATGCCTGGCTGCACTGTAATGAAATATGTTCAGAGGGAATGTGTTTGAAGTACATCGAGGGATGCATGATGTAAAGGAATTCAACAGAATTCATCCAGTGGCAACACAGCATAAGTGCATAGTTGCCTAGCAAATTAAACCCTATTGCCTATCTAGTGCACTACATGTGACCAGGGACCCAAGCACTCTGTGTGGAATAGGGTGTCATTTAGGAAAAAAAATATCAACCTGGCAATGCGAAGACATGCCCAATAATACTGGCAGTTAGTCTTGCTGACAAGCCTTGTATGCTCTTGAGGTAGGGGAAATGCATTAGCAACGTAGAAGTATTCGCTCAGTTAGGAGTGTAAAATATGTCTTTCTTTTTTATTAGTCCCCGAAGCAGCTTTCATCCATGAGCTTAGAATACGTCATAAGCAGGCACCCTGTTCATCATTTAAATTATACCCCTTTTGCATGTCACGCTTGTGTCGCCCTAAATAGAACGTTTTTCTGATTGCCTGTTTTGTAAAGACCTGAATGCCTGTTTTCTGACCAGCGTGGGCTTGCCTTGCTTGGTGAATGCTGGTCATTTTACATTCCCGAGGGTAATCGACATTCTAGAAAGCCTGAGCCTTTTTCATATGCAGACACTTAATCACCAAAGAATTCTAGCGAATCGTTAGAGAATAAAACACTCATCAACTCGCGTTCTGCGAGGGTGTGCTGTTACCATAGAGATGCAGACAATGAGTATAGAAAAAGCTGCCCGACTGTGTTCACATCTCTTCTAGTTAACTACCGTCCTTCATCCAGTAAAACAGAGCGAGCTGAGAAAAGATACTATTTACTTTAAAGACAACTTGTAAGGCCAAATTCATCCTTCCTGCTGATGCTAATGTGTCCTCCAGTCTAGCTCCACCACAACTGATAAAAAGGCTCCTTGGCTGGGCAGAGAACAGCATAAATATTCCCAAAGAAATGCTAAGGGTTCAGACCTTGGCAGCTATCTTGACAGGGGCTCTTTTAAACTTCCTTCAGAAGCTATTCTCCTATGAGACTTTACATGACAGCCAAGCTGGGTGCAGTCATCCAGCTCACGGCAAGTGTTCAAAATGGCACCCTATCCCCTACACAAAGAGCACTAATTCTGACCATAGCCATATTGTGATGCTAGACACCATGAATGAAAACCTATGGCAGAAGGGTGAGCTCTGCTCTCGTCGCTTGATGTATCAAGCGCACACCCATTTTCTCCGGGTGTACGGCCGGCTCATTGTCTCACAAAGACGGCCCACACAAAGCCAATTAACGCCTCCAGGCGAGGGGGAAGGACAGAGTTGGAGGGGGGATACAGTGAGATCAGTAGGCCCCTCGTCACTCACACAGGGCCCAAGCTCTTTGATTAGGGTCTGTGTCAGTTGCACCGTATGGCGTGTCCCTACAGAACTCAGAAACAACCCCTCGCCTAGTTCGGCGGCCCCCGACAGCGAGTTCGTTCTCTGTGCTGTTAGGAGTGAAGCTTCATCATTACAACCCCCAGTTTAACAGTGAACACTGGTCTAACAAGCACAATGGCAGCCATCTTGGCTCTTTGGTGCTCGCAGGACCCGTCGCTAGCACGCACAGCCGTCTGTTTCACCTCATTCATGCAGTGGATAGAAGAAAGAAAAAGCAAACAAATTGAAAATGTTGTTCTCGGTCTTGTTAGCATCTAAAATAAGATAAAAATAATACCATCAGGGTTGTGGGAATAAACAAAAAAATACTAAATATGAGGACGGACTGTAAGGCTTAACTTACAAGTGTGAACCAATGTCTCAGATATTACACAGGAAAGCCTAGAAAATTCACGGTCAGTTTTTCATTGCTCTAGCCGTGCTGTTCGGACACACTCCCTCTCTAAATCACTACTATCCTGTGTGAGCCTCTCACCCAAAGAGCCCCAGGTGTTAGAGGTTTTCCCTCAGCCCAGGACTCCCATGCACGTAACTCTCCGCCCGCTGAATACCAATGCCTGGAGCTGACCGACCATAAATATAAGCAGCCAAATCGCTGACTCTAAAAAAAAAACAGAGAGGCTGGACTTCATTAAAGCCACAGGCCCATTATGAGACAGAGGCAACCCGGCCCAAACAGCATCCTATACACGACATAGTGCACACTAGGCCTAGGCGGAAGTGGCAGACTACATAGCGCTTATGGTGCCTTCAAGGCTGCAATCAGATGAGGGGAGTCCAGATAGACCTAAAAGTGGTGTGCTGTAGAGAACAGTGAGGCGCAGATTAATTTTTAATGTGTTACTGTTTTTGTTTTGTAATTAGTTTGAATAAACCGAAGCCACCCATTTCTATTGGCTATGAGTGGTCTTCGAACTCAGACAATAAGTTATCTATTGTCCAAGAGAGTGTGTGTGTGCACGTGTGTTGTGTGCTCATATGTGTGTGTGTGGTGCTTTTAACGTGAACACTGCTTTAGACTGACTCCCCGAACAGGTCAAACTCAAGCACTCACACACAGCTCATGAACCGTAACACCAGCAGTGCATTGTGGGTGTTGTAGGCTTACCTGCTGTGGCGGTGGCCGTGGTTGCATGTACGGGGGTTGTGTGGGGGCGGTGGGCTGCTGCTGGGGAGGGCTGAAGTACGGGGGCTGGCCCTGAGGCTGGCAGTACCCCCCAACGCCACCCTGCTGCTGGCCCATGTGCTGCCCGTACTGGGCTGCCATCTGCTGAGAGACAGGCAGAGGGATGTCAGATACCACAGGGTAAACAACCTATTGGACCTGCCCACTGTTAACCTGAGGTGGGCGAGATGTTGTACGCAATAACATCCACGGCAACATGCCCGCAAAAGGCTATGTAGCATTATAGAGAAAGTCTAGGTATATTGATATGGAAGTCATTTCGAAGACAGACACACGGCCGTTGGCCTCGAGAGATGACCGTCGCAGGCCCCCCACCGCCGCGCGGTGTGCGTCGTCACCTCTGGAAAATGAAAGCCAAGAGACATAGGCGGTGAACACCACGATGTGTGTGCATGGACACATTTCCCAGGGCTCTTTTGGAGACGTGGTCATGAGGAGTCATAACAGAGGTGATCAGTCGGAGAGAGGAGCTCAGGCAAATACCCAATTTTAACATAATTTTTTTTTTTAATCATCAGTACTTGGTATCGCTCATCCTTTGATCCAAGTCTACCAGCTCTGCAAGGCATGCTGGTTAGAACAGACAGGTTGACATGACCAGAGACATACAGCCTTCTTTATTCTTCACTCAGACTGCAGTAAAAACACCATCCCGACTTATATACAGAACAAAATATGAAATCCGGAAAGAAATATATTTGTGTCACCTAACGACGGTGAGCCTAGTACGAAGGTCTTTGAAGTGATTTACCACGCTGTTTACCTGGTTGGAGCTGTAGCCCTGTGAGAATTGAAGGAAATCTAGATGGGGAGGGAGGACTAAAGGACATTAATGTTGACATCAATAATACACACAGCAGCTTAGCCTCCCAAATGGCAGACTTTTCACTATATGGTGCACTTGCTTCAGCAGAATTCCGTGGGCCCACAGAGCACTACACAGGGAACAGGGTGACATTTGGTTCAGCGCCAGAGATTTTCCCTCCATTCATCTAGAGCAAGCTGTCGTTTGTAAAAGTCTTACATCACAGGGTTTTAGAAACAGCTGGCTCATCCCTACCCTGAGACCTACATTAGGTAGCGACCTTTCCAAGTCCTTAGAAAGAAGGCCCTCACAAACCAGCAGTGAAGAATGTTTTGCTTTTTATTTTTATTATTTTAACCCTACCAATGGTTCTTGTTCAATCCCCACTAACCCTGCTACGTCGGCAGCTCCGCAACCCCCCCCGACAGATGTGGGGCGGTGAAGGGCGCTCACATGGTTCATCTGACCACATGTCGACGAGCCAGACGATTCTTTTCGCACTGCTCTTCCAACACAGTTGAAGTCAGTTCATGTACGGGATGAATACGGTCACAACTATACCTTTGCAAAGTGCTTGATCGGCACACAGGTTCACTGGAGAGCGACGTGGCAAGGTAGATAATCTGTTTTATCTATCCCAAATACCGGGCAGCACTATGCCAATTTGAGCTGCTTTGTGCTAGAGGTCCGTACAAAGTCAGAGAAGCCATAGTCAGGCTCGAACCACTGACTATTTCCACGAGGACCCCCGAAGAATGTGATTTGTGACCAATCAACTGAGGGTCGAGTGGCATATACAGTGGGCTCCAAAATTACTGGCACTCCTGACTGGCGATGCACAAACAATAATGTAAAAATATAAACAAATACAATTAGAGAAACTCAAAATACTAACATGTGAGAAATTCTGTACTTTATTAATGAGTCCATGGAACCAACAAAAATCATTTATTGATTGAATTAAAAAATCACTGTCCTCCAAAACAAGGTAATCTAAATCTTAAGGAACTACATTGAGTCATTATATCACTTCATGTTCCACTAGGATGAGGTAACATGCATGCAGTTTCCTTTTGCCATCCAACACCATGAAGAAAACAAAAGAACTGCCAGTTCAAAGGAGATAGATGGTCATCATAAATCTGATAATGGTTACAAGATACACAAACGATTGAATACACCACTCAGCACGGGTAGAAAGCCCTTTCTGACCCCAAGATAAGGGTGCAAGCTATTGTAGTTTGCCAAATGTAATTTAAATTATAACTGGAAGAAGGTGCTCTGATCAGATGAGACCAAAACTGAACATTTTGGTTAGATACAGCATCGGCATGTTTGGCATTGAAAGTGAGATACATACAAGTAGAGGCACCTCATACCCACGGTGAAATATGGTGGTGGGTCAGTGATGTTTTTGGTCTGTTTTTGAAGAGGGGCTGAGTTGAAGAGGGCGGTTGATAAGAGCAAACCCAAGAATGTAAATGATCTTGAAAGGATCTGCATAGAGGAATGGTCCAAACTTCATCCAAATGTGTTCCTTAACCCTGTCCAACATTACAGGAAGAGACTCCATGCTGTTATCTTTGCCAGAGGTGGTTGCACTAAGTACTTATTAAGGAGTGCCAATAATAATGGAACCTTGATTTTGGTGAAATTTCTTTTGTGTTAAATTATTGTATGATTCTGGTTGGTTCCATTGCAACATTAATAAAGTACAGTGTTTCTCACATGTTGGTATTTTGAGTTTCTCTCTATAATTATATTGTTTATGTTTTGAAAGTCTTGTTTGTGCATTACTAGTCAGGTGCCAGTAATTTTGGAGCCCAATGTATTCTATACTGGCCTTTCTTCTAAACACCCCAGCACATTGTGGATAGATGAACAGAGGCTGTAAAATAATGAAATTGTTGCATATTATATTCATATTTTTGTTCAGTGTAAGTAAACATACACAGATTAAAACAAGGAGGCAACCTTTAGAACTATTATGTAAAACGCCCTATATTGCTGTTCCAGCAGTGTATTTTATCTGTACATGTGCTAGCCACTGTGGGATCATCACCGTTTAAAAACTGAGTTCCAGTGTAAACTTTGGGTTCTTGGGGTGTTCTGAAAATAAACTTATAATTCATAATCAAAAAGGTTTCATAAAAATAACATGTTTGCTGTGGTAGAACATTTATTTTGAAAGCTGATTTGTTTGTATCTATCAAGTCCCATCACACTGTAATTTCAGATGTGTCCATGTAAACAAGATTAGAGAAATCGTTAGTTTATTGAAGAGTATGTAAACATTTTAATCTTTTTTTCCACCCGATTTTTTCCTCTCCCAATTCCCACTAACCCTGCCTTGTCGGCAGCTCCGCAACTCCTTGGACAGATGTGGGATGGTGAGGGGCGCTCACATGGTTCATCCAACCACAAGCCGTTGAGCCGGTCGATTCTTTATGCACTGCTCACCCAACACAGAAGTCTTCAATCAGTTTAATCGGGCAAAACCAGAGAACCCTTACTCATGACGTAGACTGTCCTGTCCTTAATCAAAACATAATAATTTTAAACTAACTATTATATAAAATCTGACACACTAACTTGATTTGAGTTCATATAACCATACTCAATGATTCTGAAGTCAAGCACAGCCACATAAGGTGTCAATGTATGAAATATCATCTATAAAACATAACAGCAATCAGTGAGCCCTTCTCAAATGTCACACTACTATTCGGTTATATTGGTTTAGACCTTCAGTTTCACAGTGGATTTACTTTCTGTGTGTGAAGTACTTTGATGCAGTTCAATTGTATTCCACTTGATCAGATCAATAGGAGGCATCAGAAACTCTTATTTTGTAGGAGGACAATAAACATCCACATTCAATGCTAGCACTCAAAGCCAGTTCCACTCAGTTTTTTCACTGCAACCCTCAAATTTGGGACTTATTCGACCTGATACAGCAGGTGGGTGCAATTAATGAGGTATAACAGAAAACCAGCAGTGTTGAATGCCCCTGACAGAGGGTAATAAGCATATTAAATAGATCCCTAGGACAGGTCCCCAGTGGCAGCTTAGTTCCTACATAGTGCACTACCATAGACAGAGACCCCTAATGGTTTGAGAAAGAGCCTACAGAGCACTGGTAAAGTGATGCACTATGTCTAGAACTACAGTCATGTGATCTAGTCAAGAGTAGTGCACTACAAAGGGAATAGGGTAGCATTTGTTGGGCCATAACCCCAAAAACAAACTATTTGTCTGGGTTTGAGATGAGGCCCATAAGAAACACATTTCTGTCTGTGTAGAGCTGAGGTTTCGTCCAATCCGATAGCAGTGTACAATGCTCATAGCCAACCAGCATTTAGCTCTCTGAGCCTTCAGGGCATCCAGGCTGTTTTTCCCCACATGAGCTCATCACTGTGGAACTGAGACGCTGACGTCTGGGAGTCTAACCCAACCTCCTCTGGCTCACTGCTGCTCTCCTTGGAATACTCCCTCTCCTCAGTTGCTCCACGCTGACACTCAGCTCCTTTTTGAGCCAGTTTGCTGTTTATAGGCCTCAGGCCAGACGGGTAACCTCGACGATCAACGCCCGAAGCACCGCAGAGACACGAGCGTCCCTTTGCCTCAGTGTCGGTTTGACTTAAAAGAAGAATGGATCGACAGAAAACAATTGACGCTGACCAAACTTTTCAGGCAAATCCATAAAAATTGTTACAACCAATAGCAAGGACTGAGAATGTAGACTGCACTTTTCCAAATGGACAAGTCAAATAATTTGTAGGGCTGCACGATTATGCGTATCGCGATTAGATATTCACTCCAGATCCCGTTCGCATGGCAACAGTATATAATGCACGCAACACAAACTCTGATATTTCAAACTAATAGCAATAGTTTTAATTCATTGCAATAAACATTGTGAATTCATTGTAAAGCTAGTGAATTGTAACCAAATGCAATTGTATTGTGTGTGAAGAAACAACAAGAGTATGTGATAGCAAAAACAGCACATTTAACATGTTTTTAATAACTGGTTATTAAAAACATTAACAAATAAGTTGTACACAAATTGATTGACTATATTGTCAGTGTCTCATGTACAAAAACATTTGAAAATCATTAACTAGAGTCTGTTGTTACCCAAAATAGACTAATTGTAGCAACACATGAACATGGACCCAATACTTTTCTATGAAATTAACAAACAATGATTATCATATTGAATGAGGAGCGCTATTATTTTGAAATGAAATATCAGAGTTCGTGTTGGGGGCATTATATACTGTTGCAAGGCGAACGGGCTCTGGAGTGCATATCTAATCGCGATACGCATAATCGTGCAGCCCTAATAATTTGTAAATTAACAAGTACGTTGAAAGAGCTAGACAAATTAAATTGGTGACTTTTGTGTCTTTTTTCCATGATCAGTGTGTTTGTGTTGCCTGTGATTTTATATTGTTCTCAAACACGTACTGCTCTTTCAGATTAGGAGAACGTGATGGCTAGCTAACGTTAGATGTGCACTCTTCTGACTGCAGTGGTCACATTGACACACATCTCCGTAAACACAGTGCAAGTGCTCATTCACAGGGAAAACGTAATCAAAGTAGTAGTCTAAAGTGTGTGTGTGTGTGTGTGTGTGTGTGTGTGTGTGTGTGTGTGTGTGTGTGTGTGTGTGTGTGTGTGTGTGTGTGCGCATCTCAAAAAATTCATTTCATTCAAAAAGGGACACTTTCATATGTTCTAGACTCATTACAAATAGAGTTCACTATTTCAAGCCTTACAGCTCATGGAAATAAAAAAATTCAGTATCTCAAAATATTAGAATAGAAAATATATATTTCAGAAATGTGGACCACCTGAAATGTATGATAATTTATGCACTCAATACTTGGTCGGGGCTCCTTTTGCATGAATTACTGCATCAATGCGACGTGGCATGGAGGAAATCAGCCTGTGGTACTGCTGAGGTGTTATGGAAGCCCAGGTTGCTTTGATAGTGGCTTTCAGCTCATCTGTATTGTTGGGTCTGGTGTCAAATTTTCCTCTTGAAAATAGCCCATAGATTCTCAGTAGGGTTCAGGTCAGGCAGGTTGGCTGGCCAATCAAACACAGTAATTCCATGGTCCGCAAACCAGTTACCAGTCATTTTGGCACTGTGTGCAGGTGCCAAGTCCTGCTGGAAAAGGAAATCAGCATCTCCATAAAACTTTTCAGCTGATGGAAGTAGAGCTGGGACAACGCGTCAACATAATCAACATCTTTGATTACGGAAATACGTTGATTAGCCAAAGGTACCGTCAACTTATTATACTGGTATGATGTCTGAACGTGAATATCAACCTGGTCCTGCAGCTAAAAAAACTCACCCAAGGGCTTCAAATTATGGGAGTATTTCAAACAAATTCCCAACAATCTAGTGGTATGTAATATATGTAAATAACAAAATGGCTTTTTATAGCAGTACAACTGAAATAGGTACAACTGAAAAAGGCCCAATACTCCATGCTGATAATTCATCCACATTTAAGAGCATTATACTGCACAACGCTTTACAGATTAGCCATAGATGGACATAGGCCTGTCGCAATATGCAATACATCAATTAATCGCATGATAAATAAAAACAAGCTCAAAATTTTTTTTTATAACTCTTAAAAGCTGGGCAAAACAATTGCATGTTTTATTCAAGTGAGACTTTGTTTTATTTACATGCATGAATGTTGTTAAAAGTTCGAACCTGGAGGGGATCCACGGGGCGTAGTGGGTACTGTATTTATGCCGGTTTAGGCCTCTGGGTTCTACAAAATGAGAAAATAGGCGTTGTCGGGGACTTAGTTGTCGGGGACTTAGTTTATTTCGCAGATGTGTCTATGTTCTTACTTTCTCTCTTGTTCTACTGGGTGTAGAAGTTGTGCCCGCCCTGCAAAATCATTAACAACCATGTGTCACATTTTTTGGGTATTCCCTGCCTGACCCTGGTTAAGGGAATGCCTGCAATAGCCATGAGAAACACTTTGGGGTATAAAGCCAACTACGGTAAGACATATATAATATAAACAATATATTACACATCCAGACAAAAACAAGGGTGCTCAATTTTTGCAATTATGAAAATCACAGACTATAACTTAAAGAATGCATTTAGGGCTAGACCTATTAGAACATTACATTTTTCTTCATCACAAACTTATATTTTCGTAAATGCCTTGGAGCGTTGGCCTGCTATATTTCAATATGGCCAATAACCGCTTATTATAATGAAGTTAGACACTATACTGACTTAATTTAAATTTGACTTTTGAATTAATTTGAGTTAGGAACAACCATAGCATCCCAAGGCCTAAAACCAGGGAACAAAAAACTGAACTGAGACTTTGTGAGCCCTGCCTATGTGTGTTCATGGTATGATCGTAAGGCCCTTCAGAGGGTGGTAAAGTCAGCGGAGCGCATCATTGGCTGCTGCCTCCCCTCCGTGCAGGGCATCTACCATAAGCGATGCCTTAGGAAAACAAAGAACATCCTCAAAGACCACAGCCACCCAGGCCGTGATCTTTTCTCACTACTGCCGTCTGGTAGACGTTACCGGAGCATCAAGGCACGGACCACCAGACTTAAAAACAGTTTCTTTCCACAGGCCATTCGGCTGCTCAACATGGAACACAGACACTGATCGCAAATCGTCAGTTGAGCACTAACACTCTGGTCACTTTATGCTCTCTACATCTGATGTAGCAGAATTCAAATGCACCTTAAAAGCAATTTTCCATGTCAAATCTATAATATTTACTACTTCTACTGTTGTACATTTCCCAGATCACTGCTTAGTACATAGCGTTTTATTATTATTATTACTATTGTCATTATTTTAATATTATTCTTATATTGTTGTAATTCTTGTTTATAAGCCCACTGCATAGAATCGCCGTGCCATGTCAAAAGAAATTTCTCTGCATAGGATGATGTATGTTATTCGATGCATACGATAAATAAACAACTTTGACTTTGACTGATTGAGTGACTTTACCACCAAAATCCAATGGCCAGAAAGGAAGGTAGCTGACAGCGACCTGGGCTTTTTGAGGAAGAGGTTTGCTTTAATTAGGTTTGGTTCCTGAGACATAATAACGGCAAGCATGACGATAATGTAGCAACAGTGGACCAATCGTTAATTTGCGTGTCAAGTGTTATCTTGGCCACACTGCACATGGTATGTAATCAGATCTGCATGATCATAAATTAAGGGTTTGGTGGGCGCAGCAGTGCGTTTTAATACATTGGGCAGTAAGGGCTGTCTCCAATGGCACCCTATTTCCATATAGTGCACTATATAGTGCGACCCGGAGAACAGCAGTGGACAATCTAGGGGATAAGTTTTGGACTGGTAATGCCAGAGAAGCCAGCCTAGCCCGCACAATCGACTGAGGAAAATCCATTCCTAATTATCTTGAAATATTACGGCGGATCTCTGAATGGCACCTCTAATACAGGCATGTCTGCTCCGCTGCATCGCTCCTCTCCATGGCGACCAAGCTCCCCCCCTCCTTCACCCCCCCCCCACATCTGTACGAGTCTTAAATGGCATCCCGTTTCCTTCACGGTGAACTACTTCTAACCAGGGCCAATGGGGGAGAGCTTGTTCAAAAGCAGTGCATTAGGAAAGGGAAAAGGGTGCCGTTTGGAACCCTGCCTACTCAGTCTCTCCACCTTCCATTCAGGACCGCCGTTTGGCCACTCCGAGGGAAGGAGCAAGACACACAATCAATATAAATAGCACAGTGGGCCCCAGTGGTATCTGACGAGTTGAAACATCCAATTTCAGGTGGGATCTGTGAGGTAATAAAGCAGGTGTCTGGGGGCCGTGGGGGCCGAGTGCAGATAGAAGTCATTACATGCTAGCTCTCTCTCAGAGATGGGATAGCAAGCAGACCTGACAACGCTGACACAAAGCGCCCTCGGGTCAAACGGGAAAATACAGCCACCGATTTCTAATGATGTAACGGTCGCTTTATACTTGCATTGTGATGACATTCTTTTGGGACATTTCCATTTCCTATTTTCAAAGCTGGTGAGGTGAATGAATATTTACATTAAAGTAATTTAGCACAAGGGGTTGCCATTTCCGTGACAGATTTGTTTTCACTATTCTGTATATTTTTATACTGATGTATAACTAGAAATATGTGATGATTTAGGCTAGAACAAAGCTGTAAACTGCCAGACGCGATATTCACATGGGAATTAATATTTGTTTTGTCGCTATGACATTCAGAAACTCAGTTACACCTTCCTAATCCCAGGAGTCAAAGAAATACACTACCACATTGTATTAATGTATATCTATTCATTTATCTAATCGCTTCCTATAAAATAACATCTATAACAGATTTTTCATTGGACCAATCATATACAAAAACAAGTAGATCATTGGTATAACATGAAAAATAAAGGGTATATTTAATAATAGCCTTGCTAAAACATGTAATGTTAAAAAAAGTAGTGCCCAAATTCCCCAAAAAACTTCTTAGTTATAAATAAACAATACTAGATGGTGACATTTATTTTAAATGGAAAAAGGGGGGAAAGCACTCAAACGACCAATTTCAAAATCCTGATATGGCGTCACTCTTCTCTATTGTGACAGTCAGTTGTCAACATGATATAATAATGGGAAAAAATGTTTATGTTCCCTGTCATTGGCTTCAATGTCTATTGTGTACGGTGTTCTTAAGTGATGAAAAACAGTCGCTGTTTTCTTGTTTCAACAGTCGCCTCCATATAGCTTCAGATGACAGCGCTTATCAGCGTGGTGACAGTAATACACACCGTATCACCATGGTGATGTCATGTTGTATTACCAGGACTCAAACTGCCAGGACAAAGTCAGATAAACTGTGCACCACATATAGACCTGGCATTTAGCCAAAAGGGAAATAGAAAGCTAATAATCATTCATATCCAATTGGATTCCCTTTATTAATTTGTCATCACTTGTCATTGGAAGCGTTAGTGGGGGGGGTGCATTGTGAAGCAGAATGGCAGCTACAGGCTCTACATTACAAAATGTTCACTCCTGCAACAGAAAAGGGTAAGTTAGGAGCAACACATACAATTTCATAGCACCAGCAATGCATATTTCTTATAGAGCTACATGCCCTGAAATAACAGAGAGCCTGCCTGTTCCCGCATGACTGCATTGTGCATACTTTACACAAAGATGACGGGTGAGAAACACTGAAGTCCTTAATTACGACCATCAAACATGCAACATCAGCAGCCGGGTCCCATGTGCCAGAGTCAGGCCGTCTATGGAGGAGGAATAAAGCCAAACCCAGCGGTCTGGGAGCTAAATATAGCAGCAGTGCAGTCTGACTCCGTACCCAGAATAGCCTGACCCAGCCCACTGTGTCCTGGCCCTTGCCCACACCTCTCTACTTGGACGGTCATGCTGCATGTCAACAGCCTGATCCAACACATTTCCCTCCAGACGGGCAGTGTCCCAAATACCAACATGTTGCCTAAACATTACAACTTGTGCCTTGGGTCTTACAGGCCAAAGGGTAACGTTAATAAAGTTATCCAGAAAAAGCATTTTGTGGCCCCAACACCTGCCAAATTCCAGGATAATTTTCATGTATATACTTTTACATGAAAACTCTGTTATTCAACAAGTGTAAAATTTTAATGACAACAGAAATATAACATTTTTCAAAACCCTAGCAAATTTTGTTTAAGTTTCAGTTTTAAGTACTGGACCTGTTCAATCTGAAAATAACAGAACATGCCTAATCATGCTAAATAGATTTCATCTCAGATTTCAGAACATCGCTTTATGTAGCCATGAAGACCTTCACTGTTGAGAGGTGTGTCAACAAGCAAAGATTTTGTTAACTTTCGTTTGGCAAGCAGGCAACCTGTTAGCAACTTGTTAGCACATAGCTTAGGCTCTGCCAAACATCTTTTATCAACTGAGAACCAGTGCACTAGGTTAAATGTATACTAGATTTTCTTGGTTTGAAATCACTGAAAGGATGCGTAGGGTGTTTTTAAGCTAATGCAAGAAATAAGTAAATTCCAACCCGACTTGCGTTTGGTGTTCGACAGTCATTTTTTCTGATTACAGTGCTGCAAGGGAAATCTTCCAAGATGCACAGAGATTGATGCTAATAAAATAAAATGAAAACGTGTAAAAGATGACAATTGTGCAACATATTCATGTATTCATATTAATAAAAGTAGCAACCTAACAGTTTTGAAACTGCAGTTACGTTTTCTGCGTCACCGAGCAGGTGTTCGAATAGGAAATGTTACCAATTTGGGATGAGGCCAGAGACAGGAAAGACAACCGATGAGAAAAGGCTTTTTTTAACCTGCAAACATAGAAATAGAATGGATAGAAAAGCTATTGAACAGCTTGGCGTGGTCATTCGATTAGTACACAACAAAATGGCGATTGTTGTTATTTGTCACGGTGCGAAAACACAAATCGGTTTAATGCCGAAGTAGGCCGCTAGATCTTTGCAATGGAATGGTACACATAAAAATGGCTGCCGCTCTGACCATTCTGATACATTGATTTGAATTGGCCTTTCTATAAATTTAATTTCCATGCATGCAAAGCGATTCAAAACCTGCACAGTTCTGCTGAGTGCTCGGCCTCTTTGTTGCATGGGCTTCCTCAAATCCAGTTTCCAGCAGAAGCCAAATGTGTAACATGAATCCTGCCAAGTTCAGGTTGGTGATTTAATAGAGGACATACCTGCTGCTGTTGGGGATACTGCATGCCACTCATGCCCATCTGACCCCTCCCAGGCATTCCCATTGGGTAGCGGTGAGATGGCGATCCGTACGGCTGGCCAGTGTAGGACCCGCCCCCACCCTGCTGTTGCTGGGAGTAAGGGTTGTTTCCCATGCCGTAAAGCTGGGAGCGCTTCATCGTCATGGCTTCCATAGGTGGAACCTGGTGCAGAGGAATGGAATGAGTTGGCATAGAACAGGGATTGCTTTAGACATTTGATGGTGCAAGAAACAGCCATGGCCGATTGGATATATAGGCATTAAATAATAATAATAATAATAATAACAATAACAACTTGGACTTATATATTGCCTTTCAAGGTACCCATGGTTGCTTAACAAATAGGGGGGAGGGTTAGGGGTCTAAAGACTTAATAAAGCATAATTCACATTAAGCATAATACAATAAAAGTCTTAGTATTGCAGTTACGAAACAAGGCATCAGTTAATCTGTTCCCAGACAATTCTGCTCAATTCGGAGTGCCTGGTGGACTGTTGCTTTAAATGTGGCCTTGTGCCATCGCCCGAAATTGGCAGTGCCAATCAATCGGTAAACGTGAACTATGGAACTACGCCCTCCCCCGTTTGTCTTGTGCATTGCTGTTGGATTTAGACACGCCCCACAGTGATTTTATTCTGTATATTTAAACCATGAAAAAAAATCTTGCTTCAATACGCCCCTGCCTCAATGCAAACAACAAAAGTGTTCCAGGCTCATAGGGGCAAAAGAGCCTGGGGGCGAGGTTAGGCATCAGTAAACATGTTCTCCACTTTTGCCAATCATAGGAAAATGCATTTAGAACGTCTAGAGTTGTTTAATGAGTAGACTATAAAAGTACAGCCCCGATCAACGATAAAACTGTTAGCGTCATAAAGAGTAGGCACATATATATATATATATATATAAAAACAATGAACAATAAGAATAAGGGTATTGTAGTACAGTTAATATATGTTAATCAATGTATGTATGTATATATGTATGAATGAGAATACCGGTTTTCCACAGTGAGACGTCATTCACTGAAGTTTGGGCAAAAAATATGGTGGATCCAGAGAAACTGGCTATAACATGTGAACGATTTAGGCTATAATTTCTAATTTGCAATTCATGACAATAATTCCCTTTTAGGCAACTAGCTCGTCATGGCTTTGCAAAGATCTCTCACACAAATGCTGCTGTTAGAGGTGGGCGGATTGATTCCAAAATATTGATACTACCGATATTATGGCTTGTTTTTGAAGATTGATACTATAGGGTCGGTACCATTTTCAGTTTCTCTCTTCTACCTATTTCATTAAAGAATAGAACTGTCACACTGTGCAAACAAAGTTCCAATGTCATGAACACATCTGAAGTTCTTCTCCAGCTCGGGTGCTGTTGCTTTTGACTGTGCAGTGCACTCAAACAACAAACATATGGGTCACGCACGCACAGTGCACCGCTGCCAAAGACAGTATATGAATGGACCAACAGATGCCATTCATTCCCATGAAGCACTTTGTCGGTGATAGCTGAGCATACTGCGCAGCCTCAAGCTGAGCGTGATGATGTAGATGTGATGTGAGCAACGTCTCTGAAAGTTGTAATTCTTATCATTCCAAATCTTGCCTCTTGCAGAGAAAGGAGAGCGTGTGTAGAAGTTCTCCATGAGCGTAGGAGCAGGAGCAACTTTTGGTAAATATTTTGATTAATTATTTTGTAATTTTGACTATGCCTCCACGTCCCCCGATTGCCTGCGAGCTTCTCCTGGACTATACGTTAATTTCTCTACTGTGCGACATTAAGTTGTGTGGTTATGACACAATAGTTAGCATATTTTCACAAAAACAGCTGCTACAGGGCCATAACAAGAGATACAAGGTAATGGAGCTTTTTATACATTGTCCAGTTTCTTTAGAAATAAACAATAGAAAATAGAGCCTTTAAATGCTTCGATGTAAATTTATTCGCTAATGCTAATGTAAGTTGATAGCCAGGTAGCATCAGAATCCACCCAGAACTGCTTCAACTTCCGGGTGTAAGCCTAGCTCTTTGGCCGCTCCACGCACCATGACTACCCGGAACTAACCGCCAAACCAACACATAAAAGCAACACTTTTTTACAAAGTCTCACAGCTGGCAGGTAGAAATTCCACCACTCACCTTACAATGCACTGCAAAAACACACCTCCAAAAACAAGACAATGTACCTAAATTAAGATGGAATATGCTTAAGGTAAGCAAAATTACCTTCCAGTGCACTGAGTTAGCTAATTAGACTTGTTAAGTCGTTAAACGAATGCTCCAGAACAAATAAAAACATTTTGGCTGCTTTTGTTTGCACTTGAAATACCATAAGGTCCAGAATTCAAAGCGAACTTAGTGCACGCACCCTAGCGCGTAGCTTCCAGAGCATAAAACCTTTGGCCTACTTAGCCATTTTACCCAAACACACTGTAAAATCTTCAATAATTTCACCAAGTCTATCGGGAGTTATACAACCTACCTAGCTTTAAAGGCACAGATTGAGCAATATTCCATGAGCCACAATTTAGAATTTTACATCCATAGATTGTATACATCAATGGATGTAACATGTTTGGCATCCCCCATTGTTTTCTGAAGATCTGATTTAGGTCATCGAATTTGCCGTTACGGGCACAGACATCTTGGTTGCGGATGTGAAGATATTAGATAAGGAGGAGAAATCTAGCGAAAAACAGTATTAAAACAAAATGTAACATTACTTACCAAAAAAACTGAACTGTCAACTCCTTTAACTGTCTTATCGTACAACCGAACGCCATAGCCACGCCCTAAATGCACCTTTGCTTTATTGCCGATTTAAAAATCAACAAGACCATAATTCGAAAAATTAACATCATTATAGATTGTCGAAGGCTTAAATCTAGCTATTGAGACCATATACTAATTTTGAAAATGTTTCCTGAGGTAATAAATCAAGTAAAAAGTCTCTAATTCTCATAGACTATTACAGAAACTGAGCTCTTTTGCAACCAGACATATCGGCCCCAGCTGGAATTCAGATAGATAGCAGGTTTAAGTCACTTCGTCATTTGCGTCACTTTGCCAAACCGGATGCTCACCCTGTGTTTACGACACATTTATCCAGGTTTATACACAAATACATAATGTGTGGTAGGCCTAATTATCTGCTATAATTGATGCTACACTGAGCTGAGTGCCTGCATTCCACCCATGACAATGCCTGGTATCAGCTAAAGTAGCTTCCAGTGACGTGTAATGTAGAGTTAGCATTTTTTACCAAAAAGATGTCAAACATTCTCACCAAGTCAATCAAAAGTAATACCAGCTACCTAGCTAAAAATGGTACAGACTGAGCAATATTCTGTAAGCTATTTTTTTTAGCATTCATCTATTATATAAACAAAAAAATCCAATGTAGATAATACTAACCAGTAATAATGCATTTCCTTTCATTGATTTTGTTTTGAGAAAATCGGGGCAACAGAACCTATTGATATGTAATTAAGATTTATTTTTAAGTGCAAACCTTTTTAGATTTATTTTTGGAGCACACCTTTTTTAAAGTGCATTTATGGCATAAATCTGACAAATGCCACCTTTAAATAATACTCATATTTAAATAAGGTGACATTTGTAAAATGTATCTTATAAATGCACTTTAAAAACGGTGTGCTCCGGAAGGAGAACAGATACAAAATTATTCAATATTTTCTATCAGTTCTTGTTATGGAGCACACTTTTCTTCCCACGACACTCAAGAAAATATAGGATAAATATCTGTATAATATATAGTAATCTATGGTCTTAAAAATGGTCTTAAAATTGTTATTGGATGAAGAAACTCTAAAATAAGTCCTGCAACTACAAAAGCTGTTTTTTGCTCAATGCATCAGCTTTGTCCATCAACAGTGCCCTACCAACTGACTAAGGTTGACAGGCATATTGAATGGTGGGTAAAGGTACCTAGGATAGGCAGGCTAGTCATTTGGGTGTCAAGTTATTTGAGATGTTTGTCATCCTCCGCTAAAAAAGAAAAAAAAAATTAAGCGAATCTTGTCACATCAGGGTCAAATTCAGGCCAATTGAAGCAGCACTTACAGCCAATGTGAGAAAAAGAACACCATCCAAGGCCACTTTAAATGAGCAGTCTAAGTGTTTGCAGTCAAGCTTGGGCACCCTGTGATTTTAAAAACATACTCATGTTTGCCGGAATAAGTACTAGAGCTCAGGGGATTCTTCTGATGGACAATATTATATGAACACGATAAAATAAAATGGTGACCGTACGCAAAATGTTTAATAAATCCTTGACTGATTTTATGTAATCAATATTGCTAAATAGTAGGAAACAAAGACAAAAAACTCAGAATAAAAAGAAATTGGGAATCTAGCATGGTAAACAAATGGCTAGGTTCAAGAAAAGAACTTGCTTGCTACAAACAAAATATTGATTACAGACTGCATTTGTTTTAGAAACGGCCATTTAATCCAAAAACGTACACTAGAACACATCTATGTACCATAGAATTACAATGGATAGAATGGCCATTTTAATTCAAATCAATGTAGCAGAAAGATCAGAACGGCAGCCATTTTATGTGTACCATTTCTTTGCAAAGATCTAGTGGCCTACATCTGCATTATACCGAAGTCGCAGACACAATAGTGAGTTTTGCAGAAGCAACAGAGTAGTCAGCTGTGCTAACGTATCTCCGTGGCCTGCCTTGGAGAGTGGAATTGGAGAGTGTTGGATTGAATTGCTTCATAATTCTATTAGTAAGTCATTAAAATATATTCCATAAATGATAATACAGTATTACAAACTACAGTTTGATGTAAGAATATCACAAGACCGCTACACGGTGCCGTCACCTCTTGCTAACATGAAGGCAAGTGCCGGGCTGCTCTAAAGAGGCCCGTTTGTAGTGTCGTGAAACTGGAGACGCACGGTTGGGCAAAAAGCAAAGGAAAAATCCTATGTAGATTTCCAGTTTTGCAGATAAGCTAACACCAGACAAAGTGTAGTCATGCCCATAGAAATTCTACTTCTATGGTCGTGCCTAACGTTAAATGCCTAGCCTATGTTCTTTCTTAATGTAATATAGGATGTCATTTCTTCAAGAATGTAATTTTATGAATGTCAAATTTATCTAAAATAATCAGTGAAACAATAACATGAAGTTTAATGTTGGAGAAATCAAGATTTTTTGAAAGTATATTTAAAAAATCCTCCTCTAACTGAAACTCTCAAACTAGTGAGCGCGAAACCCTTTACACTGACGCGTGTTGATGCGTGTTGTCACCGTGACAACTAACAATCGCCATTTTGTTGTGTACTAATCGAATGACCACGCCAAACAGTCCAGTGGCCTTTCTATCTATTCTATTTCTATGTATACTACATTTTTTATGAGGTCAGAAATATTAAAATACAGATAACAGCAGTAAACCTTCAATTTTACATGTTTTACGCATTCATTTGTGATACGCTAGTGAAAAGATGCAAGAGAATAAAGTTAATTGATTGTAGAATGAGCAAGTGCATCATGCAGCACAATCCTCTAACCCTTTATTTGATTAACAATGCATTTTGGGCCAAATCGAGTTCCCTTTCAGAATGTAGCCTAACATTGAGAGAGTGATAAAGAAAATCGCAAAACAATTGCAAAATACATATCATACATAGGGAGCTGTTGGAGTTTATCACAAACAACTTGTGTTTGGGTTTTGTTGCAAAGCAGTATGTTTAGAAGTGCTATAAAGAACAATATAGTAGTCAAAATGTACAGTAGACTATCGAAATACCTTAACAACATGATTAATTACTACATGTTTGAAAACAAATCCTGCATTTTCTGCAACTGACTACATTCTGACCTACTGGATAACCTTAATTATTAGGAATGAAACTGAAGAACTGCCAAGTGCCAAAAAGTCGAGGAGTCTTTCTTCCCAACCCCATTTTTCCTCTCTCGTTTCTGATTGATCATAACACTGTTCAAGGCATTGAGTGAAACAGAAAGTATATCAAGGCAAAACAAAAGCCAAATTATACATGGATTAACAACATAATAGGTCTATATTTCCCTATTTGTTTTATAATAATTATTTCAATATATATAGCACTTTTCAAGGAACCCAAAGCGCTTTACACAGTGAGGGGGGAAAGCCCACCTCATCCACCACCAATATGTAGCACCCACTTGGGTGATGCACGGCAGCCATTTTGCGTTCACCACACATCAGCTATTAGGTGGAGAGGTGAGTAGTTATATTTCCCAAATAGCAAGGATGGGGATTATCAGGTGGCCATGTTTATTTTATTGATTTATTTATTTATTTGGGACAGTGCACATTAATGAACATCTTACACTTCTGTACAGACTGTAAATGAGCCAGGTTATCGCATAGATGCTAATTTTCATCTGCAGTCCCGATACTAACCTGCATGTTTTTGATGGTGGGGGAAACCGGAGCACCCAAAGGAAACCCACGGAGACACAGGAAGAACATGCAAACTCCTCACAAAAAATGCCGGGACGACCGGGGTTTGAACCCAGAACCTTCTTGCTGTGAAGCCACAGTGCTATCCACCAGGCAACCATACCTGACCATGTTTGAAGTGAGGCCTGGTTGGGAATTTGGCCATGACACCGGGGTTAACACCCCTACTCTTACGATAAGTGCCATGGGATTTTATTTAATGACCAGAGAGAGTCAGGACACCCGTTTTAACGTCCCATCTGAAAGACGGCACCCTACGCAGGGCAGATGTCCCCATCACTACCCTGGGGCATTGGGAATGATCTTTAGACCAGAGGGAAGAGTGCCCCCTACTGGCCCTCCAACACCACTTCCAGCAGCATCGGTCTCCCATCCAGGGACTAACCAGGCCCGACCCTGATTAGCTTTAGCAGCAAACCAATTAAGGTAAGCTTGCTAATTATTTAATAAATTTCAAGAGAATACCCTGTGTAAGGCATCTAAATAATTCTGCATGACATGATGAAATAAGGCCTCCTCGAATAGGTAGTCCGATAAGGGTACCATGTCACATTGCTCTATACCGACTCATTTTGTGTAGGCCAAGCGCATGTGAATTAAACCATGGTTTCACAATTGATAAATGTGTAGTCTCCCACACGTTTATCAACTAAATACTTTTATGTTAAACCACCAGGGTAAGAAGGATCGGACGAGCCCGGCAACCCTTTTCAGATGCCCTGCACAAGAGAATCTTTACATGAAAAGAAAAATCCTTCAGTTACACTTTGTTTGAATTTGGGATATAGTTTTGATCATATAAGGTATTGATGATCTATAAGGTATTCCTATGTTAGTTTGAGGTTAAAATGTAGCTGCTAGCGAAGATGTCAGATTCAAGCTAGTAAGTCTCAGGAGGG
>JACXGM010007569.1:0-30401 GCA_016801145.1 Umbra pygmaea
ATATAGTCATTATGAAAGTGTTTACTAAAGTAATAAATCCAAGTGAGAAGTGGCTCAATTTCTCATAGACTTCTACAGAATCCAAGCTCTTTTGCAACCTGACACATCGCCCCCAGCGGAATTCAGATAGAATGCAGGTTTAAGGCACTTCCTCATTTGCCTCAATTTGTGAAACCGGATGCTCACCCTGTGATTCAAACACACAGCACCCGTATTGAAGACTTTGGGCGGATCAGTGATCTTGAAAATATAGACATATATTTCAAAGTTTTAAATAGTTTGAGAGCGATTGAGCTCTGTGTTCGTGTGGAAGATGTCATAAGCTTATGAAGATATGCTTGCTAACTATGTGTTATCTGGTCTATCAACCCGAGAAATTGCGGATCTGTTGTGTGTTACCCAGCACAATTCTGAGGAGATCTCTAAATCGTGTTTTGTGACACACCAAACAGATCTGCGATTTCTCAGGTTGATAGACCAGACAACACAAAGGTAGCGGGCATATATCACTTGCAATTTCCATAGGCAGACATCCCGCACCTGTGCTTGAAAGTTTTATGACATCTTCCACAAAAACAGTGCTCAATCGATTAAAACTTTGATATCTAGTCTATATTTAGAAGATCACTTATCTGCCCGAGTTTTTCCATAAAGTCTTCAATACGGTGCTGTTGATATGGTTTGAATCTGCGAGATAACCACGCCCCATTCATTTGAATATAACAAATGGATATTATGAAATGTACCATTATAAAATAAGAGTGCCTTGAAATAAATAAATGTGGAATTATGAAATATAAGTCCCCTGAAATGAATATATTTTTTTTCCTTTGAAAAACGCCATTGTGAAATAAAAAAACTATTTATTTATTTTATTGGACTGCATTTATATATTTATATTTGAGTAGTTATATATTTATTGTGTCATTTATTTATTTCAGGACTTATTTCACAGCCATATTTATTGATATTTATTGATATGTATGTATTTATTTCTTTATTTAATATTGACTTAAATGGCTTTCCATACTTTCAATGGCTCTGGTATGCACTAACCTTCTATTCATTTGTCCGTTTGTATCAATAAATCTATGGTTTGTATGAAGACGCTCGATGCAACTTCCTGACATCCATTGGACCAGCAAACGGTCAATCAACACAACACTGCTCGCGGAAGTGGAAGATTTCACCGGAAGAAGCATTCTTGTTTACAGCATTTAGTTAGCTTAGGTGCCAGTTAGCATTATAGCCAGCGACTGGTATATGTCTAACTAGCCAGCTTACACAGAAGTGAGTAAGAAAACGTACGTGGACTAAAAAAATTTAGTCTCAGTTGTGTGGGAACTTCAATTTACACAGCTAGCTACATATTAACATAGCTAACTAACGTTAGCCTGCTGTAGGTTTTAGCTAGCGACAGTAGCACAGTCTGTGTATCTAAGTATCTAGCTAGCTACAGGAACGCTCCTTGGGTATCACTTGACCAATGGATAAACTACTGTACTTTTACTGTACTACAGCTAGCTAACACACAGGGCTTGAAAACGAGATAGTAGCCAGGTAGAAAAATCGTTGGGATAGAAAGTAACCATTGAGTCAGAGTCAGAGACAGTACTGTGCTGTAGTCAGTATATCATGTTTTAGTTGTACAGTACTACTATTTAGCTAGCTATAGATATTATAGTTTTACAAATAGAAATCGTTTAAACTCTTATGTAGCTAGATAGCCAGTAGCACATCTATGATAAAACATTAAATGTACACTTATCTTTGCCTGCATTTGCACCACCTCTCATTGGATGTTTTCAGAGGATGAGCAGCTCAGAGGAGGTGTCCTGGATCTCCTGGTTCTGCGGCTTGAGGGGGAATGAGTTCTTCTGTGAAGTGAGTACTACTGAGTAGCTAGAACACCACCAAATGAGGACAGACATTCCCTCCGTGTCTGTTTGGTTTGGCTGACGTTATTTTTTTTAGCTAAACTACAATAATTTGCAACAGATTCTACCGTCTCAATTGACAAAAAACCTCCCTCAAGTTTTCCTTTCACGTTAAAGTGATTGATGTAATGACTGAAGCTCAGTTTTTCTTTTATGGTAACAGTGTGTAACCAGGGCATAAGCGGGTTATGTTGTGCAGGTAGCATTTAATATCCACCATTTGGGCCTCATTTAGATACATTTAACACTTCTGTGGTACCGGTAATACACCATAGAGTAATAGTGTATATGCTTGGTAGTTGTAGCTAATACTAACAATGGTCATCTGCTCTGTTTTTGCAGGTGGATGAAGACTACATTCAGGACAAGTTTAATTTGACAGGGCTCAATGAGCAGGTGCCTCACTACCGCCAGGCTCTTGACATGATCCTGGATCTGGAGCCAGGTGAGAGATTTACTGTACTGCCAAGACCTTACACTGATATCATATTACAATAATGAGTCATCTATATAGTAAAATCTATATTATAACCATGGAACACAACAGACACAGGCCAGGAACATCATTAGGCTCAGTACAATTTTGATTTAAAATGTATGTAAAACAACAAAAAAAATGTCAATGTCAAACCAATCAGATCCATATGCACTGAAGTCATTTTCCAGTTCTACTGAACATGGTACAAAAACACACATTGAAACACCAGTGCAGTGCATATAACAAGTTTTCAATTGTCTGTCTTTGTGACCACATATTTTTAAACTCTATTAACTACCAACTCTGAATTCATATCAATGTGTGGCTAAAGTTAAACACCTTGTATTTGAAACATTTATTTTGGTTATTGAACTAAAGACCTACTGGTCACAGAATTAATTAAAATAATGGGAATAATCTGTATTATGGAATATAGAATATAATCATGTATATTAATTATGTTGTTGCATAATGTACAGTCAACTGTTTTTGATCTGAGTGCCTCCCATAAAAACTGAAATATTATAAAATTGTGTTCACAAATATGAAGATGCATACTCATGAACATGTGGTGCATTATGGTAGAGCTATCCTAACTAGCTAAAGATAGGACAATATTCTCTTTTGCAGGTCTTATTATTCCACAGAAATAACAACTATTCAACCTAAACATTTAACATGTTTATTTTAACAGAAATGGTCAAATGGGTTTTCTTTCTGAAACACAAACATTTAACTTTCATTTGACACCATATTTGATGTGCTCCTTTGAACAATACATGTATAGGTGCAAATGAGCCCATCGACGCATCTGTATTATATATTGCTCTTTATTGGTGCGTCTGTACGCCATAGGCCTATGTATTGCTCTTTAAGCCTCCCTGCCATGTGTCTCTGTCAGATGAGGAGCTGGAGGATAACCCCAACCAGAGTGACCTGATAGAGCAGGCAGCAGAGATGTTGTACGGCCTGATCCATGCACGATACATCCTCACCAACAGAGGCATTGCTCAGATGGTAAGAAACCTTCTGCACCCAGTTATCTTCTCAGGCTGAATCATTCTCTTTCTTGACTTGCTGTGGCCAAGGCTATCCTTCTAATGTTTTTGGTTTGCAGCTGGAGAAGTACCAACAGGGGGATTTTGGTTATTGCCCAAGAGTGTATTGTGAAAATCAGCCCATGCTTCCTATTGGTGAGTCTGTTTTTAGGCTTGCTTCCTATTGGTTAGTCTGTTATTAGGCCCAGTGTCCTTGCGTTCACTAAGGAAGTTCAGTGTTTTCAATGATTTTTACACAGTGGAAATACTATGACAGTGTGGAATGGTGAAAGTAAAAATATTTTTTTTATGCAAGTGCTGTTTTAAGTGTCTAGACCATAGAAATGGAAAGTATAGAAAGGCCATTCCAATTCAAATCAATGTAGCAGAATGGTCAGTGCGGAAGCCATTTTTATGTGTACCATTCCATTGCAAAGATGTAGTGGCTTACTTACACATTAAACAGATTTGTGTGTTGTCACCGTGACAACTAACAACAATCGCCATTTTGTTGTGTACTAGTCGAATGACCACGCCAAGCAGTTCAATGGCCTTTCTATCCATTCTATGGTCTAGACTTAGCCTGATTAGGTGGGATGTTCTTTCTATCCATTCTATTTCTATAGTCTAGACCTAGCCTGTTTAGGTGGGATGGTCATATTGACCAACAGCATGTCGATTTGCATCCAGTCGCTACGTGTAATTCATGTTTTTCATACTCTCTGTTGCATTGCCATTGCTCCTACAGGTCTGTCAGACATACCAGGGGAAGCCATGGTGAAGCTGTATTGTCCAAAGTGCATGGATGTTTACACCCCCAAATCCTCTCGGCACCACCACACAGACGGAGCCTACTTCGGGACAGGTTTCCCCCACATGCTGTTCATGGTACACCCAGAATACCGACCAAAACGTCCTGCCAACCAGTTTGTGCCAAGGTTAGCGTGGTTACTTGTTTTTGTTTGGCACAGTTTCCCAAACATCTACTTGGCTTCCCAAGATGTTACAAATGTTTGTTCTGACACATTACTTTAAAACAGAATCATTAATTGAATGATGTTAAAAAGGTCAGACATTTCACAATGAGGTTTCAAATACAATGTGTCTATTAAATAGACAAGATGATTAAGACTCACACAAGATTGAGTTGTCATCACTGCCATATATACTTTTAACATGTATAATGACTGTGTTTTCGTAGGCTATATGGTTTCAAGATTCACCCCATGGCTTATCAGCTCCAACTCCAGGCTGCCTCCAGTTTCAAGAGCCCGGTGAAGACTATTCGCTAGAACGTACAACTGGACGGGAAAGAGACGTTTCATGTTGATTTTTACTGGTTGGAATGAAAAACGTTGATTATTTAGATAAATAAAGGCTCATAGACAAACACTATGACTTATAAAAACACCTATATGTAGATAGATGGATGCCAAAGTGAAAGTCCAGATACCAGAACGTCTTCAAATTGTCTGTTACTTAGGGTGATGTATTCTGATGGGTTATCCCTGTGTTCTAGCTCACAATAAGCCTATCAAGCATGGTTCAATTATCTATGGTGTACAATAGACCACTATACCTGACTTCAATTGTTTTAGTTTTTTAGAATCTTAACAGTTACCTGATGGATTGTCTGATATTGAAATTATCCACCACTTTTGATTATATATTAAAGATTAGTTACAAATTAGATGCTGCTCAATATTGTTCCTGCAGAGCCATGGTCCTGTGGGTATTCTCTTCAACTGCACGTGACTTGTTTAATATTTCAAATCAGTTGTGCTTTATTAGGTCTGGAGAGGCTACAGGAACAGTGCTGAAATGTCCTGCTTTAAAAGATACATGACCGAGCTGTTCTTCCCAGGGTGAAGGCCAGCATTAGATTGGTAGTAAAGAACAAACCTGTGTTGTCCGTTGAATGTGGATCGCCCCTAGGTTTTGGTGGCCAGGCCACTTGCTGCAACATTAGTTATAAACAATGGACATTAAAGGGTCACAGAGACACTGGGAGTTGCATGGTGTTTTGCTTTGTTCCGTTATAATAGAGAGTGGCTTTAAACGAACAGGTGGATGTCCAATTTCTTTCACATTGATGTGTTCTGAACCTACCAAGCAGCTACACCATGTTTACATTATGATACTACAGTGGAAATGGAATAATTGAATTTTACTTCGGTATAAAGAAATTAAAATAACATTATTTCTTACGTTTCTGTCACCTTTTTTGTAAATTCTCTTACAGAAATGCTCAGATTCACCCAACCTTTTGACAGTAAATTCCAATTTATTTTCAAGTTGACAGGCGGTTCACAGAAAAGCTAAAATTTTAAAACTAACACAGATTCTAGTTTCTGCCCTCAGACTCGGGTCTCCAAATTTAGTTAAAAATATATTTTCAAGGACAGTCAAAAGGACCGGTACCTACCAGTGGTCTTTAATGGGGTTCTCATACACACATCTTTATTTGATCTACAGAAGGATAGGGATACAGCAAGTGAGTGGAATCTACTGCAAACAAGTGTTATGAAAGCATTACAAACTGGGTGGAATATGAATGCAATTGTGACGTAACAGTGACATTTCATTGTCAAAGCCTGCAAACGGGCTTGGGTTCTAAAACAAAGTACAAAGAATCACATAAAACAGTCCCTACATCACAATAATAAATGGTGGAACATGTACAAAGTACCAGAAAAGTGTCCCTATATGAAAGAAAAGCCACACACTGGGACAGCTGCCTTTTGATAGTGAAAAATACATCATATTAATGTGTTCAGGAGTGGAGGATATGTAACCATCAGCAGGGCTACAAACTGGAAATTCTTCATGAGATCAAACGGAGGTCTTTTCTCTTGGTGTATTTAAAAAGAACAAATAACTAAACCTGAGATACACAGACCAAAGCAAAAGGTTCATTAAATTAACAACAGCTTTGGAAACCAATCACATTTGAAATAAATTCCCTGAAAAGGGACAAAACACAGCGGCCCTTTCCATTGTGGACTGCTTGGGCAGTCTGATGTACTCAATAGTGTTCAAACAGAAAGACAATTATGCACAAGAAGTACTGGGAAACACAAGGTGTAAAAATGTAATTCTATGTGTACAAAAAAAGTAAAAGTTGATATGAGAAGCTGTAACTGAGTAGGATAAGATCAATAACTTAAACTCATTTTGTTTTTACAAATACTATAAAAGCAGTAATGCTATAAAATAGAGTTAACATTTCAAAATATAGATAGTTCTAATCACTTCAAAGTTAATAACAAGAGTCACCCTGTTATAACACATTGGAATTACTAGTTTTATTACTGTGATTAACTTGGCTGGCTAAGAGATACATATTACCTGAGCATAGAACAAATCCAAACAGCAGTCCAAATACGAAATATATTTGTTCAATACTTTAAAATGAGGTAATGTGTGTAATTTAAAATTTGAATATCTATTCAAATAAAAAATGCTCTAATATAACATTTTACAAACTCAAATGACTTCTCCCCTTCAAAATAACTATGTTCTGTCTAGCATCTTAATAGAAGTCTGATAATGTTCTTACTTAAAAGCTCAGCTTAAAACAGTGCATTTATATAAATTACCATGTATCCAGTAGTAGTCAAAGCAATAAAAACTATGGAAGAATGTGTTGTAAATAAGCATTTAACTGCAAATTACCTTAATCATCTGGAAAGGAGTATTTCTTATGCACTACAATAAAAAAAGTAATTTGGCGAAGTATGAAATGTTGGTAAAGACAAAGAGCCCATTATACATTTAGAACAGCACTACGGATAGTGAAGTGTGGTGGTCTTACCACACTTCTCTATCCAGGGCAAGGAATTGTGCATTCCAAATGGCACCCTTTCCGTTCATAGTGCACTACATTTGATGGTTGCTTAGATCAAACTGCACTACTTAGTGAAAAAGGCTTTCATTTGGGATGCCCCCTGGTTTGTAGAGGGAGCCAATCACAATGTCTATGGCTTGAGGTGGTTGAGGCGTGGTTGGTTCCCTCTTATTGGCCTCTTGGTAGGTCATCCATAGTGCTGTTCCCCGACTGTTTTGCTGAATCATTTCTTGGGTGATCCTCCGTCGCTTCCCTACTGAAGAGGGCTTTAGTTAGATACATTATCTAGGTTTGTTGGAAAACATGAAAGAGGATTGTCTCCGGGAACCTGACCAGCCCTCTGTGTGTGCAAGTAACGGTCATTCACGGTCAGTGTTGGGTCAAGTAGCTTGTACAACTACAGTTACTTGTTGAGTTCACAAGTTTTGGGAAGTCCCTAATTAAGACAAAATTATCAGGTAAATTGAGTTCATATCTTACTGGTGACCATGATTGATATTTTCTTTACTCTTTTTATTTGTTTTATAGGTTACTTTTAAGATTTGAAGTCCATTTACCTGAACATTTTGTCTTAGGGACTTCCCAAAACATGTGAACTCAACATGTAACTGGAATGTAACTGAAAAGTAGCTTTACCCAACATTGTTAACGGTACCTGTTCTCCGTCAGCCTCTGAGTCGGCAGTGATGACAATCCTTTTCTCCACCCTGGTCTCTGAAGCACCCCCTTTCACCACCTGGAAGTTCATCAGAGATCATCATGACATTGTTGAGGACTGATTGTGTATTGTTTATATACATATGGGTTTATACAGTTAACTCAAGAAGTATTGGGACCCTTTATGACATTGCTTAATAAAATAATACTACTGATTGTGTATTTGTTTTCAAATGCCACACATTAGCCAAGTTAGACATGCATAAGATACAATAACTTACAACATGCTGTTCTTATTACTGGTTTTGTTTCAGCTGCCAACTATTGTAGCGGAGATATTTAATCAGATGGAAGTGCAACGCAAATGCATACAAACAGTAGCATGCGGCATCTGAGAGAAAGGTATTGTACACATTGAATTGTGTCGTCACAAGTTACGTCCTAATCACACAATCCTATTCCGCTACTGATCAAGTAAGTGCCCCATCTGTAGTGCATGGAAATAGAGCCCGGTCTCTTGTCAGATATCGCATTTATTTTTGGAACTTGCAAACATTTTTGCATACTATCGTTCAAAGCTCTTTAATGAACTTCACACCTAGATGTTTTTGCTTCTGGACAATTTGATGAGAAGCCAATACATTTTCCAGTGTTTCAAGTCTTTTATTGGCTAAAAGCTATAGCTCGATCTTGGGCCATTCCTTCATGCAGAACAGTTCAAGACCCTTGATATTCTTCGGTCTGCTCTTGTGATCACAGGGTTTCAACTGCACTCCCCTGTACATTTGAGCCCAACACAATACTCATTGTTTAGTTATTTATTTGCATTCAGATTTGCTAAATCCTATGAAAGGTTCCATTTTATGAAGGGTTTTATTTTATAAAGGGGGGTTCCATTTTATGAAGGGTTTCATTTTATCGAGGGTGTTTTATAAACATTGTGTTCTACTTTTGAAAACAACTTGCCTTAGCATTTGAATGAGTTGGTGTGTGTGTGTGTGTGTGTGTGTGTGTGTGTGTGTGTGTGTGTGTGTGTGTGTGTGTGTGTGTTGACCTTGGAGATGTGAGTGGTGGTCGTAGTGATGGTGGTTCCACTCGTGGTACTGCTATGGCTCTCAGATGCCACGGTCTGCATGCTGCTCTGGGCTGACACGTCCTTCTGCTCCTCCGTCCCATCAACTGACATCTGAGAGGCCAAACAAAAAGGTTTTAGTCCATTTCTAACACTCCCAAGTCAAAAACACTTTACAGAAATGCCATGAATTTGTGGCCGAACACAGCCCTATTTAAACCGTGTGATAGATGCAGTCCCACAATGTTCCTTATCCTTTAAGTCTTTGTTCTTTGCCGGTTCATACCTGTGCAGCCTCATAGCTGATGGTCTGGGTCTGAACAATAGGGACGTGTTTAGTGGTGACGTCTGTGGGTAAGGAGTAGGACCCGTCCACGATGGTCACTGTCTGGGTCTGCACCAGAGGAGGCTGTGGAAAACATGGACAACATAGATGATTGGTTCCTTAGTCTATCCATGTCATTAGTCAATGTATGCTCTATTTGGACCCAATTCTTACACAAAGCGTTCCCCAGTGTTTATTTAAATCACCAGTTGAACAACAATTGTAGCGTGTCAGTGTTTTATCAACCACTCTTTCAAAAGTCATCGCCCTCTTATTGAAAATCCCTATTCCAGGTTTTATTACGTCTTACCATTTTTATTGACAGTACAGTAGGAAGCAGAAGCCAGGAAGAGAAGTCTGTAGGAGGAGACCAAAAGAAAGGGCACAGAGAGTCGGCCGAGCCGGGAATCAAACTCTTGTCACAAGGGGCAATGTGCGGACCGGCCGGCAGGCCTATTCCAGTTTAACCAGAAAGAACTTCCATCAAGGAGCAAGTTATAGAAAGAAAGGAACCCACACTGAGAGAAAGCACATTAATCTGGCCACCACGTACATGCATTAGATTTGTGTGCATGAGAGAGACATGCTGAAAGATTGGAGGGTATCCTGGCGAATACCCATCAGCCCCATCACCAGTGCGTGTGTAAAGAAAAGCCCCGGCACACCTCCGCTGCAGCATGTCCAGCTGGCTCCACTCAACCAGAAGGCCCCTGTGTTTAGATGTGAGTGTGACCCAGCGAGTTGTAGTCATGCTGCAGAAGGGTGAGCACGGATACCCACAGGACCCCCCAATCAGAGCAGAGGGCCAGCAGGCAGAGGACAGAATGAGCCAATCAGAAGCTGATCCGGGCAGAGGGTGGGCTACCTGGAAACAGCGTATGACATGGGGACCACCGCTCAGGAAATAGGAGGCAGGGGAGGATCCAGCTATCCTCCCAGATAGCTCTAACCCCACCCTCTTGTCTGAAGGCTCCTGCTCCATCACTGGGTGAAAGGACTGGGGAATCTGTGCTCGCTCCACCTCAACAATGGGTATGTGGCTCCTGGTTGTCCCAGAGCTATTACCATCATCATTTTCCTCATCTTGATCACATGACCCCACCACCCCATTTGCATCATGGGATTTGGAGTTTTGAAAACTATCAGGCCCACTGTCTCGGCTCCTAGCAGGACTGGGCCCCCTCGACGGCCTTGGACTGCAGCTGGGCTCCTCCTGTCGTAGTGCCAAGGGTTCTGACTCTTCCCTTATATGGGTTATGAACATACTCTAAAAGAAACACAGGACATGTCCATTGTGTGAACAAGAATTCCAGAACATTCAAATAAATTCCTTAGATTTCCTGCTAATTCTCTCTTAATGTTTTTAATGTATTCTTTTTTTATTTTACCAGATTTTAACCAGGTAAGTTGACCAAGAACTAATTATTATTTACAGCAATGACCTGGGAGCAATTAGGGTTAACGGTCTTGCTCACAGACAGAACAAAAGAGGCCCCAAATCAGATGCCCTAACCCAGGGGTCACCAACCCAGGTTCACTCCAACCCCAATCTAGCACACCTGATTCTAACAATTAGCTGCAGGGTGGTTGCTCTCCAGGACCAGTGTTGGTGACCCCTGTCCTAACCACTAGGCCACCTATTCCCCCTTAATTCCAAAAGTCCACCAGGATTTAACGAAAACCACAGGAGGTTCCTGGACATTTTAGAACCTTAAAAGGGAATGAAACAATGTTTTCAATGATGAACTTCAACCACGTTTAGCAGAAATTTATTTTAATTATTTCAAAATTGATTGTTAAAGGAGCATGCAGCAGTACAAAACCTCTTGCAGTGAAGTGAGATTTGTGCTATAGAATGGTTTATCAAACTGAAGTGAAGAAAACACAGGTTATTTTTGTGTACCAGCTGCCTCAAAGTCACCCCTTCAGTGGACGATTTGTGTAGAAAATCAACAGTGAATTGTGTTGAGGTATATTCTCTGTATATTCAAATATAGAGTTTAGATGTTCACCAGTGCTGGGTAAATGTGACTGTTTAGGCATCAAATATCTGCATACCACGACTAGCTCATGCCATCAATTGTACTACAACATGTTACACCATTTGAATGTCTGTTGGGGTGTATACAAATACAGGTTCAGTCACTCAAATCTGTTCCAACGGAAAAAGTCACCTATGAACGTTAATCGTCATTTTATTCCAGATAGTATTCAAGAAATATTTCAAGAAAATGAACAAAAGTCAGTATGATTGGAAGAATCAGGGGGAACTGAGTGAGACACAAAGGAAGTAAGGTCTGACTCCAGAGTCACATGACAGGAAGAAGCTTCTGAATAGAAAAATGAAGATGATGATGACGAGGGGAGAAGAGGGGAAGATGCAGCTGTCACAGAAGAGGCAGAAGAGCAGAGGGAGTGCACGCTAGAGGATGGTGGCCTGCCTAAACCAATCCACCTCCGGTCCTCTCTGGTTCGGGTTGACCGGCCCCCGAGACGCCGCCTCAGCTGCGCTTAGAGTAGAAGTCCTGCAGGGGGCCACGCGGAAGGCGGATGACGAACTGAAGTAAGAATAGGAAAGGGGTGGGGGAGAGGGGCGGGGGGCAGAGATGAGAGAGGTAGGGTGATGTTGAAATGTCTGCCTTGTTGGGTGATGTCAGGGGTGAAAAGAAGCCAGTCTGGTACGGCGTGCCTGGTAAAACTGACTATCACAATTGTAAAAATTAAACTATAGGTAGTATTGTTCAAACACTAGTGCATGTCATCTATATTAATAGGAGCAGCTTCAATAGGCTGTACAGTAACAGTAGGCTATACAGTTAAATGAGTTCAGGTTTTACTGAGATAAACAGTCAACATGCACTCATGTAGTGCTTCAATTCAGACTACATGGTATTCAGTTCTAATGACCACTGTAAAACGTCATTACACCAGCGTTTTCTTTTAATATGTATGGTTTTTCAGGTGCATTTCACTGTTTGGATTCTGGATTATTTTGAGAGTGGGCAAACATGAGTGGTTCACCAAAATGAGTGTTTAATTGGCAATCAAATCATGTTTATGCCGCACAAATTAATCCATTATAAAAACATTGATAAAACCTTGGCTTAGGTCCAGGAAGGGCATAGCCTACTAAAGAAAAAATATGTTGACTATATAATTAGACTATGACCTATGATAGCATTAAAAAAGATACCAGTAAGAAATGTAAGCTACTTTTATGCCTGTACCAATGTACATTAGACCTTAGAGGAATAAACTCATTTGTCTGAATCAGACTTGGTTCTTATAGGCAACATGCTATCATGTCTCTTAATGAGGGCACGGTGTTCTAGTGAATTCCAAAGGAGAAAGGCAGAGTGAGTGAAGGGTGCTGTGTTATGGAGCTGTCAGTAGGGAGACACAACAAACAAGCTTTGGGATAGAAAAGGAGTGAACTGGCCTACGAGTCAATTCTACAGCTTCAGAATCACAGTCTTCAGTTTGAAAACTTTCAAAAAGGAAGTGAGTCAGGCCATCACAGGGTCATGCAGAGTCTCTGTCCAATCACGGCCTGTTGTCATGCACTGAGGGGAGGGACGCCAGACTGACTAATTAGGTACGGACAGTGCATTCCACACGACTTCCTAACAAACACAGCGGCTGTGGGAAGTGGAACACTCGACGAGGTGTCTTCTGCAGCTGGTCCATGCAAACGAAAGGTCTCCAATTTAAGTAGGTAGTACAAAGATGTACAAAGTACAAAGAAGACATGCAATACGTATTTGCACAGCAACACCACAAACCAAGACAAATTAAGGGAGAATCATTGGATAGTGCAGTTGTACTTCATCATGACACATCCAATTCAAAAGACATAACAGAGAGGCCATACAGGGAAAGCTTCTTCAGTCAATTCAGGAACACATTCACACATTGTAAAAAAACTTTGCAATGACAATCCCTCAACAGAATACCTCCTCGAAAGTCTGGGCTTATGTGCATTCCTTTCCTTTTGAATGGGAGATCTGGAGCACGTTAGCATGAATGAGTGCAAATTCAAAAACAGGTGTGTGACGCGGTGCGATGGAGTGTCTTGCGGGAGATGGTACTCACCCCATCGCCACTGGGCTGCCCGTTGATGCCCAGGCTGCGGAATGGGGAGTGGGTAGACAACCGCTTGTCCCACTCACTGGGACCTCGAGACTCCGGGACAGAAGCCATGAAGTTTCTCTTCAGCTCGCTGATACTGGCGTGATGTCTGAGCATTTCCTCTTGGGGCTTATCGAAGTCCTGGAGACAGAGCGGGAGGAGAGGGGGGTGTGTACAGGACGGACAGGAGACAAGACAGGGGACGAAGAAGAAGAAAAGGAGATGGAAGAGCGCAGGAGAAAGAGGGAGATGTGAGATCCAGGAGAAGGGAGGGTAAACAGGTTTGGGTTGGAGAATGTGTGGTAAGAGTAGACATGTAGAGAGGTTGAGAGAGGAAAATGGTGTTAGATTTCAAGGCGCTGTAATGCCAGAAAATATCAAGTGTTAAACAAGCGGCAGGTTACTCTATTACATGTAAAGCTACATGGATGAAGCAGGCCAGAGCGTAGTTCATCGGTTTGATTGCAAATATAATCGATTTTGAGCTCTGGTATGAAATGGCATTTCTTCATCCGTTAATCAACCTGTTGGATTGGTTAAGTTGTTCTATTTGTCCCAGGTTCTAGACTACCCCTGGATTTCATTCTAGCTGTTAAACCCAGGACTGATTTAGACCCGAGACACCAGGTGCACTTAATTAACTACCAGGTAGAATAGCAAACTGTCCGACATTGGCTGAACCGCAGTATTATACGCTATGCATATTCAGAACTGCATGAATATACACTCACCCGCTACTTCATTAGGTACACCTTGCTAGTACCGTGTTGGACCCACATTTTGCCTTCAGAACTGCCTTAATTCTTTGTGGCATAGATTCAACAAGGTGCTGGAAACATTCCCCAGAGACTGGTCTATATTGACATTATTGCATCACGCAGTTGCTGGAGATTTGCCGGCTGTACATCCATGATGCGAATCTCCTGTTCCGCCACAACCCAAAGGTGCTCGGTTGGATGGATATCTGTTGGCTGTGGAGGCCATTTGAGTACAATCAACTCCTTGTCATGTTCAGGAAACCAGTTTGAGATCATTTGAGCTTTGTGACATGGCACATTGTCCCGCTGTAAGTAGCCATTAGAAGATGGGTACACTGTGATCATAATGGGATGGACATGGTCAGCAACAACACTCAGGTAGGCTGTGGCATTTAAATGACGCTCAATAGGTAGTAAAGGGCCCAAAGTATGCCAAGAAAATATCCACCACACCATTACACCACCAACACCAGCTGGAATGATTGATATGTTGTTTACGGCAAATTCTGACCCTAATGTTGCAATCTAATGTTGCAACAGAAATAGAGACCAATCTAATGTTGCAACAGAAATAGAGACTCATCAGACTAGTGCACGTTTTTCCAATCTTCTGTTGTCCAATTTTGGTGCCCAGTGCAAATTCAAGCTTCAGTTTCCTGTTGTTAGCTGTCAGGAGTGGCACCCGGTGTGGTCTTCTGCTGCTGTAGTCCATCTGCTTCAGGTTTTGATATGTTGTGCGTTGATCTCTTCTGCATACCTTGGTTGTAACAAGTGTTTGAGTTACTGTTGCCTTACTATCAGCGCTACCCAGTCTGGCAATTCTCCTCTGACCTCTGACATCAACAAGGCATTTTTACCCAGAAAACTTTAGCTCACTGGATATTTTCTCTTTTTCAGACCATTGCCTGAAAACCCCAGAGAGATGGTTGTGTGGGAAAATCCCAGGAGATCAGCACTTTCTGAAATATTCAAACTAGCACGTCTGGCACCAACAAACATGCCACATTCAAAGTAATTTATATCACCTTTCTTCCCCATTCTGATGCTTGGTTTGTAATTCAGCAGATCGTTTTGACCATGTCTACATGCCTAAACGAATTGTCTTGCTAAGTGATTTTATATTTGCGGTTATGAGCAGTTGAACAGGTGTACCTAATGAAGTGGTCGGTGAGTGTCTGATGAGGGAAAACACTATCAGCTGGATACAGACAGGCCAAAGTAATTAGCTGCTGACTTTAGGATGCTAAGTGGAATAGGATGCTAAGTGGAATAGGATGCTAAGTGAAATAGGATGTGATGGTGGGGATGAAGGTCATTAGATCTGAATCAACTATGGGGAGCAAAGCTCTTTGATAGACTTTAGGGAGATCAATCAAAACTGAAAAACTAGCTGACATGGATGTGCTCCTACTGATACCAACGTCTAGCTAGAAGGTTAAACATCCTCTACCCATGTGACTGCTCTCTATAACAGCATCTAAAAAACGCACAAATTAAACACCGCTTGCTTTCAGGAAACATGCACAGATGTGCATGTTGAGATATCTGCAGGGAATCATTAGCAACAAGCAGGAGATGGATATTAATATCCAGCAACATTCTCCCAAAACAAGTAGCTGCATTAACAATTAATATCTCCACAAAAAGCAAATTAGTTCTAATAGCGAGTCTAAAGATACAGATAATTAAAAGTAAATTGTGCCAAATGCAAAATAGTGTAGGAAAGCAGCAAGTCGGCTTAAAGCAAGAAAACGAAAGATCTCCAAAAGACAGGTATACCAACCTCCAACATTAAAAGGCTATGCCTGATATAAATTGAGTCATCCTGAGTTCTCTTAGCTCTTTTCTGTGAAAGATGACAAAACAAAAGAGAAATGTGGGTTTCACAGGTAGGCTGCAGGTGAACATGCATGTTACGGTTCAACAACCTAAAGGAAGAGTGTTGGGTGATGGCGGGTGTGCATGGCGGGTGTGCACGGTGGGTGTGCACGGCGGGTGTGCACGGCGGGTGTGCACGGCGGGTGTGCATGGCGGGTGTGCACGGTGGGTGTGCATGCCAGGAGGTTCGGGGGTGAATTCTGGGTATCACAAGGGCCAGGATGCAGGGTCTAACATGCAAAATAAGGGACCCAGCATAGTTTGCTCCTAAATCTACACTAGCATGAACTCTGTGGAATGCTAGCCTAGATGGTAACATAGCTCTCCATATACAGATACACCAAGGACTTTACAGTGGGTGTCTAGAAGTGGAAGGTCTCAATGCACATTAGTCATCATGGGAAATCAGTGCTGTGTCATACATGCATATACATTCTAGGAGGAATATTCATGCAGCAGCCAAAGAAATGTACTAAAGAACAAAACCAATAGATACAAAATTATTTTGCTTCTTGTTCGAACTGATTTCAAAACTAGAGACTAATGCACAGAAAACTTGACTTTAGTCATGTTAGTATTTATACAAACTCAAAATACCAAAAGCAGTGTGAAAATCAATAGCGGAGGACATTAATCTAAACGGGTTGGACAGATTTGGCAGTTATACTCTGGTATATTAGAACTTGTGTAATGTAATGTGGAGGCAGGGGTCAGTAACTACGGAAACCAGAGTTGTAATATAATGTGTAGGCAGGGGTAAGTAACTATGGAAACCAGAGTTGTAATGTAATGTGGAGTCAGAGGTCAGTAACTACGGAAACCAGAGTTGTAATATAATGTGGAGGCAGGGGTCAGTAACTTTGGACATCATTACTATCATTACTGTGAAGATGTGGGATAGACTGTTATAGTATCATTACTTTGAAAATGTGGAATGGACTGTTATAGTATAATTACTGTGAAAATGTGGGATGGACTGTTATAGTATCATTACTGTGAAGATGTGGGACAGACTTTTACTGTAACATTACTGTGAAAATGTGGGATGGACTGTTATAGTATCATTACTGTGAAGATGTGGGATGGACTGTTATAGTGTCATTACTGTGAAGATGTGCGATGGACTGTTATAGTATCATTACTGTGAAGATGTGGGGCAGACTGCTATAGTATCATTACTTTGAAAATGTGGGATGGACTGTTATAGTATCATAACTGTGAAAATGTGGGACAGACTTTTCTACTGTGAAAATGTGGGATGGACTGTTATAGTATCATTACTGTGAAGATGTGCAATGGACTGTTATAGTGTCATTACTGTGAAGATGTGGGGCAGACTACTACACTAACATGATTGATGTAGGGCAAAATAATGAACAGCTACTTAACTTTAAATTCTAGTATGAAATAATCCTATTATATGTTTAATGTAGATCAAATAATACTTTGAGATAAAGGGATTTACTGCTGACCTCATCATGTGCTGATGATCCCTGTAGGGCAGAGGATTATGGGAGATGTAGTCTCCATTTGCATTACCTTTACTTCGGCCGATCCCTCATCCATTGCCTCTATGGTGACCTCCAGCTTCCTGTCCTCCTGGTGGGCCGGCAGCCTGATGGGCGTGGAGGTCTGGGGCTGCTGGAGGTCCAGCGGGGCCATGGGAATGCCTGCCTCCACCAGGGCTGCCTGGGAGAAGACCGGGGCGCTGACCGGACGGGCCGCCTTGTGGGTTCCCCCAACTAAAGAGAGAGAGCTTGTGTTAGTTTTGGGTGAGTTGTAGAGAAGTCTGGCTATAGGTGTGCCACCCGGCAGAGACTTCTAACCTAGTTTAGCGGGGGATAAAAACAAACAAACTGATGTAGAGCAAAATAACTTTGTAAAACACAACAAACAAATGCATACTTATCTCCACAAACGAACACACACGTTGAGTGCACACACAGCCAAAAAGCGCATACTATACCTTCATACGCCAGCTCTGTCTGGTCTACGAAGAGACCTGCAGGATTGGAGCAAGATGTTGGAGGCATCTCCAATATAGAATAGGCAGTAAAGCGTGGGCAGACATTTTCAATCATACCCAGAGTTGTAATACCAGAAGCTGTCTGCCCATACAGAGTTAATGGGGTGAGCTGAAGCCTCAGTGTGGTGAAAGAGGATAGAATTTATTTATAAAAATCTGAGCAAAGCATATGCATATGGTCCTCTTCTTGTCTTGGGAATTGTCCATGACAAAGCGTAGTCACATCGGTAAAGCGTTGGATGATCGTTAGTAAGTTAGCTTTACAAGCTTGTTTGTGAGAAGAACTGTGAGATGTGCTTATAGTTTCAGGGCAGTGCGCAGAACTCAAGACGCCACAACTCTAGCACCTGTACCTGAATCGTTCCTCAGCAACACAAACCAATCATCGTCCTCCTCGCTCAGGTTTTGAGTTTGTCTCTCCTGCAGAACCCTCCACTCAAACAGCGGCTTCTTCTCCTGGGCAACAGCCACTTTCGGTTTGGTCTCAACAGTTGGAACTTTGGGCACAGACATTTTGTCTAGATAGACCTGGCGATGCTCGGGAATAGCAACTGACAGAAACATATAGACAGAAATCTTACCTCAGATGGACATGCAAAGTAGAAGAATCAGTACTTGCCATAGCAAGCGATACAGAGCAACTCAAAGCATTCTTATATGTAAAGAATGGACCTGTTCTTAATCATTAACTAGACAGGACATTTTGTTAAAACAGACAGGACACTTTGTTACATGTAAATTAGACCAGACAAGTTGTGTGTGAAACCGAAATGCATTTAAATGTTCTATCATTTCAAACTGTTCACCATCACCGGCCGACGTGGCGCAAATCCCATATTTCCTGCATACTAATTGGTTTTCACAAGCATTCTAACCCCTGGAGGATCACGAGTTTGTTTGCTGCCTGGTTGACAGACGAAATCAACTTGCAGAGGCACATGTGGCCATGTGTTTAGTCAGGGTGTTAGATTATATTACGATCCTTGTGACATCCATGTTAATTACGACACAGAAGTGTGAATGGTACACAATGCACAGACTCTTTCCCATGGTACACAATGCACAGACTCTTTCCAACAGGAAATTATGAAATCAATAAAACACGCTCAGGATGGTGAGGTCTGGGTACCTGTGGGTATCTTCACAGGCTCTTTGCAGGTAGCATCAAAGAGTGTGAACCAATCATCACCAGCCTCCATCTTCTGAGGTGGCAGTGTTTTCACCAGAACATCCTCTTGTTGACGTCTGTGCGCTATCATTATATCCTGTTTTCTAATTTCCTCCTCCATCACTGATCTCTGCAATACCTGCTGTGTAACCCTTCTTTTTATGGGGAACACTGAAAAAAAACATGGACATCAAGTCTGGTCAAGAAATACAAATTCTGGATTTAGTGTTTTGCTAAAGAAAAAGCTAAAACGGTAAATGGGCAGAGAACCTGCTCTACCTGTGGGTGTGGCCTCAATCTCTGAGGTAATGCGATCCAAAAGCACAAACCAATCGTCATCCATCTCTCTTGGCATCACCACTAGCCTCTCCATCATAACAGCTTCCTCCATGAACCTCACTGTCTTTGGTTGCTCCTGTTCCACTGTCTTTTCCACAACAGTACTGGTGGTGACAACGCTAATATCAACCCGCAGATCTGGTGCAGCTGATGGAGAAATGAACACTCAGAAGATCTCAACAATCCACACGGTGTTAGGGTACTGCCTAGAAGAGCTTAATGAGATACAATGTATTCCTGAAAAAGTTTTTTGCTGACAATGCACAGGCTCTAAAATCAATGTGAGCCACTGAAGGGACAGAAGAATCTAGCGGTTTGGACTCGGCGTAGCCAACTATGAACATTCAGGCTTACACAGAAGCTATTAAATGGAAGAAAAGCTTATGGTTATAAAGAAGGAAGTGTACCTGGTGGTATAAACAATGGCTCCTTATGGACAAAATCAAAGAGTGTAAACCAGTCATCATCGCCCTCTGGCTCCGGGAACCTTTCCTCTATCGTCGCTTCCTGCTGCAGCCTCGTCTGCTCCATCAGAACAACCACTGGATTCTGCTCTACAGCCTTCAGCTTAACCACGGGTCTAACCACATCTGGACCAACCTGGCTAGGCTCTTTGTGCACAACTAATACAAATTCCACAATGAATAACCTTCAGTACATTTGAGTACATTCACAGGCAAACAAATTCAGTAGAAAAAAATGTTCCATATGGGAAAGCACTACTATTAGTCAGCAAGTAGGAAGCGTTGTTTTAGGAATATTTCGATGGGTTTGGGGATGAAGAAGCAAAGCCATGAACTGTATGGTACCTGTTTGGATATAGGTGGTTTCTCTAGGTAAAACATCCAGTAGCACAAACCAGTCATCATCCAGCTCTTTTGATGGGTGAGGTGGAAAGAAAACTTTTTCTTCATGTATTTCTTTTTGCTTCTCTTCCATTATAGTCACCTTTACCGATCTCTCGTCGCGCTTTTCTAATGTCGTAATTTCGACCCCAGCGGCGAAACTTTCCCCTGCGTAGACCTGAAGACGCTCGTCAACGGAAACTGACACAAAAGAAGATGGTTGAAAGAACTACACAAAGCAACGCATAGCCAAAGCCATTCTCACCCTGGATAGTCAAAAGACTTGTTATTCTTATTTGAAAGTCTATGTATTGATAGTCCTGGGTACAGAAAGTAAAAGGGATGCATTTTGTATTGGTTGAGGATAATACCTGAGGACATCAAGAAGGGTTCATTTGGAACAACATCAAAGATGGTAACCCAGTCATCCACCTGTTGGGATGGTTGTGCTGCCCTTTGCTCAAAAATGATCTGTTCCGGATGTTTCTCTTCTGACTGTATCTTCACCTCGTTCACAGTGACCACTTTTGTCTCCTCCCTCACTTTAACCACAGAGCTCTCTTGTTGATGTACCGGAATACTAGGTTCCAAAAAGCCTGACACAAATGGATACAATCCTAAATGACTTGTGGCATCAAAAAGTGCTTTAAAAGTAAAAAAGCCAAGTAGTTGAAGCTATTATCTTAATACATACTTAAAATACCTAGTCAGTCAGATTTAAAAGACGTATGTAAACACCTGAGAGAACCACAGGCAATTCTCTGGGAAAAACAACCAGTTGAACAAATCAGTCATATTCTATCTCTGTGACTGTATCTCAGACTGGCTTCTGCTCGAAACGCATGTCCATTACTTCCACTACAGACACAGACACCCTGCTCTACTCTTTCATCTCTACCATTGTCACTTCTGACATGGAAGGCCTGCTCTCCTCTGGATGCACACAAACCGAACATTGACACAAAATGCAATGTCTTCATAATGGTATAAGCAAGGTTTAAAAAAATGGCCTAAAAGAAATCTTATGAAAAACTTCTCCAAGAACAATAACAGTTTGCCAAGACAGTAGACAAGTAACTGAGACAGAGACACACGTGCTTAAGTAGTCAAAACAAATGGTCTAGAATCAATGAATTATGTCAATCATCATGTTATTTAACTGCTCAAGGCAAAAGAGTAAGGGGCAATAGTATTTTTGTGGAATTGAGTAGCAAATAAGTAGATTAAGAAATACCTTGTGGAATCTGAAGTAATTTTCTGGGAGCCTTGTCTAAGAGGATGAACCAGTGGTCTTCAAACTCTCCGTGTGAAGGAGCTGACATGGTCATGTCAGGGGGAAGTGTTTCTTCTTGTTGTGTCAGGTTTTCTAGCACTATGATCTCAGTTCTCTCCTCTCTCTGCTCTTTGGTCATCACAACCATGGAAGAGATAGTTTTGCCTATGTATAACTGCACTTGCTCTTCCAAAAATGCTAACAAACAAGACAAAAGAACCTTCAGAATTGACATTTGAAACCATCATAGCCAAAAAAGCATTAGAACAGCCACAGACACGTCATGAACTGAGGCAAAGCGCAAGCATAACAGTTCTGACAGTTAATACCTGACGCTGGTGTTCTTGGTATACCCATGGGAATACGCTCATCTGGGTCCAAGAGCACAAACCAATCATCGTCCTGCACTTGCCATGGTTTCAGCCCTTCCACCAATGTGTTCTGTACGGCCTCCTGCCCAATCGGTTTACTCCCCTGCTCTCCCTCCTCGACTAACACCACAGAGAACCTTGTGGAGGCCAAACGCACCGGCACTGCTGGCATGACTGATAAGCAGACACAGCGGTTCTATCAGATACCAATCCACGTTACACCAAAGGTTTGTCTTTCACACAGAAAATGTTGTTAGTTCTGCAGCTGGGATGTTAGAGATGTAATTTTCAGACATTTCTTGAGTGGCAGTAAAGCAGGCATTTCCATGCCGTTTCCATGGTCATGGGGGAAGCAAAGTTGATTTTCTGATGTGACGTACCTGGAGGCTTATAAGGCATTTGATAGGAGAGGCGGTCCAGCAACACAAACCAATCGTCATTGTTGTCCAACTGGGATGGCTGCAAAGTCTCTACCTCTTCTCTGGGATCCTCCATCTGTGCAACCTTCTGTTGAATGATCTCCACCACCTCTCTGAATTTCACTAAAACCTCCCCCTCTTTATAGAAGCTACCACTCTCCTTCTCTGAAGATTTTCCCCGTTGTGTCTTTTGTTCCCTGACCTCTTCCACTATCCTTACCCTTTTCTTGGGTTTCTGGCTTTTCTCTACTCCAATTTCCTCAACCCCTTTAAGTAACCCTTTCTCTGGTCGCATCAGTTCCTCTAGAGCTTCCTCGTCTTCCAATTCTTGGAGCCTCTCCTTTCGTGTAACTCTGTGCTGGGACTTTTCCTCTTCCCCAAAGAAAGCACCAAACTTCTCCATGAGTTGCCCCTCTTTATAAAAATGCCCACCAATCTGTTCATCTGACAGCTTCTGATGTGTTCTCTGGTCATCCCTACCACCCTGTGTCTTATCTTCCATTATAGTCACAGTTTTCCTAGTTTTTTTCATCAGTTTACTCTCGACTGTTCTTTCCTTACCTTCTTCTAGCAAACCTTCATCAAGAGCCTGTTGCATCCTATCCTCTAGTACTGCTTGTTCTTTGAGCCTCTCCTCTTGCACAAACTTCTGCTGATTCGTAGCTATGGGTAAACCTAACTTCTCTGCCGCAAACAGTTCATTGAATTTTACCATAAGTTGCCCTTCCTTATAAAAATGACCCCCTATTTGGTCTTCCGACAACTTCTCAGATTCTCTTCGCTTTAGCTCACCTTGGAGAGGCTCATCCCCTGTCACTATGGTCACCCTCTTCTTCTTCTTTATCTCCACTTGCCTGTCTTCTTTTCTTTCCTGATCTGCTTGTGGCAACACTTCCTCCAACGCCTGTCCCTTCTCTTTCTGTGACTGATCCGGCAGCAAACCTTTGAGAAACACCTCCTTTATTTGCTCCTCCAACTCATCTACTTCCTCAGCTTCTTCTTTCCCCGTCTCTCCCACCCAAAGCTCATTCACTACCACTCCCTCCTCCCCATGCAGCTTCCTGGCCTCCACCTCCTCTTGTATCCTCTCCTCCAGCTCGTCCACTTCCTGCAGACGTTCTTCCAGAACCTTCACCTCCCTCAGCCTCTCCTCCAAGACCTCCACCTCCCTCAGCTTCTCTACAAGGAACACTCCTCCCTGGAGCCTCTCCACCTCCCTTCTCCTCTGCTCCTGCCTAGACTCTGCCCTCTCTGGGGAGACTGGAGGAGAGACTAAGCAGGAGTAAATTTGGGTGGTCAGTGTTGAAAAAACAAAAGTGTAGCCGATTCAGTGAAACATTCAGTATGGTGCAGATTTAAATGACATTTCAACATTTTGCCAGGCAGACAATCACGTTTAAATAAACTCACACGGAGGTGTGTCTGAAAACTGAAAGGTGCGATCCAGTTGCAGAAACCAATCATCACTTGGTTCCTGTCTTGGCTGAAGTAGGCTCTTCAGAACACTCTCAGTAGTCAGCTTAGCAGAGCGGTATTCCACTGAGGGCCTCACTGAAACATTAAGAATTGAGTGTATCCCTGCTAAAGAGGTTGAAATAGCCTAGCATGTGCATTGTTGGCAAAGCATACTTACCAGTGTCTACTACAGTGACGGCCAAGTATCACATAACAGGATAGCAAAATTACAGGTAAACCAAAACAAAACAAAGCAGTATTTTAAGGATTCTACAGCAGGCAGTGGCACGCATAGAATGTTCACCTTTCTAACTTGAAAACAAAGAGTTGATTCATACTCGAAGCAAGTATCTAACAAGACACTAGCAAAGCCACAAGCAGTACCGCACAGTGGTAAAGCCAGAACTCCCTTACAACAGATACCTGACTGTTCCCTCCGAGAGCGAGCGACAAGATGAAGTGAAGGCTGTCGGTCCAAAAGGACAGACCAATCGTCCTCCTCTCTTGACTCCTGCTGTTGTTCATCAGAAACCCATCCTTGCCATGTTTGACTGACCGTCTCGACTGCCTTACTCTCTTGCCAGATATGTGTTACTGTCTGAACAGACACCCCCACATTACAGCTCTGCATGGACATCTCTTCTCTAGTAGCTGTGGACAGAACACGAGGTGATGGTGTGACTGCATGTTCATTAGCAAGGTAAGATGGAAGAGGTCAGTAGTTTGAAGTTGGTGCTGTTTTTAGCTGGACTTCCAAGCAAAGCTCAGTCTGGTTTAGTAGGCATGTGGCACTTCAGATATCTGGTACTTATTTGTACCAGAATATTCTGGGATCTAGATTGTAGTTAGAAAGCTAGCGGTTTAGTTCGAGGGCAAATGGCGAACAATCTTCAAGCATGGACCAAGGAACTGAAGGCTCGCTTTAGCAAGCAAAATTGCAAATTGAACTAAAAATGGGGAAAGAAGCTTAAGCTAAAGTCATTGTCAGTAAGTCCCAAGATATCTGATATAATAGAGCATAAATGTGAATGTAGACATGATGGATTGACAGGTCATACTGAGCTGTGGTTTGTGAGTCACTGATAGTGACCCAAGCTGACCTGAGGTCAGGCAGAGAGTTGATGATGCAGAGATGGTAGGAGTGAAGAATCCAGCCACTAGATGGAGATGCATCAAAGTTTGAGCTACAGGAACAGGAGACGTGGGAGCCATAATTGACACAAATGGGCCATAGTGCAGGACAAGGCTCCAATGTGGGATACAGTAAGGCCGTTGAACTGAGATCAGTCAGGATTAAAGCATATAAGAGCCAGGGCCTGAAGCGTAAGGTTAGTTTAAGCCAGGTCACAAATACAGCATGTGGTTCTGTAGGCACGCTGATGTGCTGTATACAAGCTGCATCAAAGCTCCAAGAACAATCCATTCAGTTCCTGTTAGGCTACCTGTTGAATCTGAAAAGGGCTGGGGTTGGTCCACTCTCTGCTCGAGGAACCAATCGTCCTTCGCGATCCTCTTTGGGCTAGGAGAGTGCTGCGAGACTTGGGAAACACTGTCTTCAGCTGCAGAAGCGAGAGAAGTTAGAGAGGGACTGGTACAGACACAGACACACGCACGCACGCACACGGGCACACGCACGCACACACACGCACACACACGCACACACACGCACACACACGCACACACAGATTTACCTCCATCTATGGTGCGGGAAAGCCTCTTGCTGGCGGAGCGTGTGAAGCGCGGTGCAGGCCGGTCGATCATTGAGCTAGCCTGGCGGGTCTGAGCCTGAGTACGACCGCTATACCTGAACTTTGACCCTAGCGACAGGAACCGGGAGCGCGATGACGGCGCCTCCACCGTTGACACTCTGGTGAAAGAAACGCACGCGCACTAAGGCAACATTTCAGAGGTTACACACACTAATGGCAGTGTTTCTCAAACTTTTTCTGCCATTCCCCACATTGGAGGTAGGAAAGGGTTCCAAGCCCCACCTGTCTGCAATCGCCCCAACAAAATTGTTAAAAACTAGGCTTTAAGTTTTGATGTTATATTTAATTTATAAACATCATATTTTAAAAACATAACCTCAAATAACAGCATTAACTTTGAAATAGAGAAAATAAAATGTAGATTATATTATCACTTTGCATGAAATAAGATTATGTTTATAATAAATAATAATAATAATAATGCAGCGTTTGCATTTTGCCCTTGATAACATCAAATTTAGAAACTGTGAAAATAAAATTGTGGACTAGTTGTGCTTTGTTTCATTTTGTCACTTTGCAAACTGCATGCAAGAAGAACAAACAAAATTGACAAAAAATGAATAACCTTGTTCACTATTTTAGTGGCTGCAATGAGACGGTTTTTCTGTACTTTTTTTCAAAACGAGGTTGTATGCTTGAAACTGCCACTCTCAAAACATGCTCAATGTTAAGATGAGATCTGTATTTTGTTTTCAGTGAAGCAACAGCAGAACATCCTATCACACAGACATGAGATAGGCACAAAAATGACAGAATTTCCTCCCGTTTGTCGCGCCCCACTTGGCATGTCTCTATCCCCCACCAGTGGGGCACGACCCATAGTTTGAGAAACGCTGCACTAATGTGTGTTCGTCTGCCCATACGGGTGAAAAAACATAACATATATTTTAAAATATCTGATCAAATATGTTAATTACATATTTAAATGTGACATACATTACACACCCTAATGTGTGTTTGTCTGCCCATACGGGTGAAAAAACGTAACATATATTTTTTTAATATCTGATCAAAAATGTTAATTACATATTTAAATGTGACATATATTTTTTTAAAGTTACGATCAAATATCTAATTGACATACATTTCATACCCCTTCTTATTATCACATATACTGTATATAACATCAATATCCCACATATAAGAATTAATTATTTGTATTTGTAGGCTAATTGTTAAATTGTCATAAGCAAAAACAAAACTAAATTGTATTTCTATATTATTTATTTAAATAATCTCATTTATACATTCACATAGACATAATTTATACTGTAAATCAAAGGTGAATGCCAATATGTATATAAAATGTATAAATACATGTCACAAACAGAAAATGTCTGTATATTTTCACATGTATGTACATACTGTACATGTACATATGTGTTGAGAAATCCATCCCACGGCCATTATGTATCCATCATATGCCCTTATAAGACCTATACGTTATATGCATATATTTCTATATCTTACTTTTCTATATGGGTGGTTTGTTAATGAGGTCACTGTAACATAAAAAAGTCCCATTGCTGGGCTAGCCAAACTCCAGCTTTAATAAAAGCTAGATGATATAGACCAATCTTAGCTAACCTCAGTCCAGCTTTAATAAAAGCTAGATGATATAGACCAATGTTAGCTAACCTCAGTCCAGCTTTAATAAAAGCTAGATGATATAGACCAATCTTAGCTAACCTCAGTCCAGCTTTAATAAAAGCTAGATGATATAGACCAATCTTACCTAACCTCAGTCCAGCTTTAATAAAAGCTAGATGATATAGACCAATCTTAGCTAACCTCAGTCCAGCTTAACACAAAGCCCCTCTTTTGTGCCTGACTAGTTATGTTAGCAGTGCATTATAGGGGGTCATGTAGAGAGATCCAGCAGCAGGAGATCCAAGCTTCTCTGTGGTTAGACTATCACTCTAGATAATTCAATTACTACAAGGAAGGTTAAGCTTCAGGGAACAATTAGCCAATTATAAAACAGAAGGAAATGGCAACCAGAAATCGGCGCCTTGTTGCCAGGCAGAAATGGGAGACAAGTTAGATTGTGCCGGAAGTAGTCATTTCCAGGTCACAACTGATACAGGAACAGATCCCAGATCTGTAATTCAGGGTCACTTGTACTTGGAGCAGTATAAACAGTGGTGGAAGGTAAACTGAGATAAACAGTTTACCCATGTTTTGTTTTGACTACTAGTACATCACAGAGGATGAGTTTAAGATGGGTATCTGTCAAAGCACTTTGTGACAGCTGCTGATGTACAAAGGGTTTGATAAAACATTTGTGATTGATTGATTGATTGATTGATTGAGAGGGTCTCTTACCTGAAGAAGGTATGGTGCTCCACTGAAACTTTCCACAATTTCTTGGAGGCCTTGTAGTTGGGCAGCTTGAAGCCAATAGTGCTCTCACACTGTTCTTGCTCAGATGGTCGGATCTTGATGAAGAAGCTGCTCCTCTTATAGGAGATCTTGAGGACTTTGGGCCAGGGAAAACGATTGATCCTCAGCTTGTCCTTATATACCATCAGACCCCCGGAGCATACGCCTAGCAGGATGTCCACACCATCAAGATCCTGTGAGCAAGAAAGAAAATACTTCCAGTATGGGGAATTCGCAATATTTTAATCGACATATGCACTCATAGGCCATCACTAGGGGTCTGCATTTACAGACACATGACACTAGGGGGCAGGGTCGGCTACACTTTGAATGGCACAGATTAGTCCATTGTTTCTGATAACAGCTTGAAAACAATTTGATAATTAAAATCTGGTTGCCAGAGCTGTATAGGCTTGCTAATCCAAAATCGTGCAATTCAATTTGACAGTTCACTACTTTCCCTGTGTAGAATCAGTGACAATTGCAGTTCTCAAATGACATTTTATTACAGATGGTCGTAAAATGTACCTTGGCCTGGTGCAAGTCTACTCCATACATAGCGAGCTTCTTGGCGTTCTCCAAAAACAACATGTCTGCCTGGGCTGGACTCATAGACCTGGAGAAGCATATGGGTAGAGATAAACCAAAGGGTGCAGGTTATGTAACACAAGATCATATGTTTAGTGTGTGAAGTTACACGTTTGTGACGTGCTAATTGAACACTCGCAGTCGGAGGCCGTTGGTGGGTAGGCACGAGGGCCTGTGGATGGAGACCCAGCTACAGCCCGGAGCTTACTTGTATGTGCGGTGCAGTTCCATGACCTTGTCCTCCAGCTCCGTGCCCTGACCTGGGGCCAGCCTCAGCTCCTTAACGTAGTCAGCGCCATGGAGCTCTGGGTCATATTCCCCCAGTTCAGACTGGGCCGTGTATGAGCCCAGCAGGGCCAGCGTGACGAAGGAGCAGGGCAGCAGGCCGCTGAGGATGTCCTTACGCAGCTGAAGACACAAGTAGTACCTGGGAGGGGGCGGAGTTTGCCATGAAAACCTGCCAGCTAGTTAAAGGGACTATTTGTAGAATTTCACACAGGTGAGAACGGATCTACTTTCTCTTTCAGTGGCCAGCTTGCAATAGACGCACAAACAAATTCTTGATGTTAGAAAAATATGAAGCTGCCCTTAAGCAATTTAAATGATTCCCTACGCTATGCAGTGTTTTCCACTAAAGCACAGCCTAGGGCTGGGCAATATGGCTGAAAACTCTATCACGATATAAGTGTTTCATATTGGTCGATATCGATAATTATTGATCTGTGTTATGACCTATTTAGAATAAGAAGCAGGAAAAAATATTAAATTTATTTTAAATGTAACATTCCACTGATTATAATCCCCTCAGTTATAAAGGCAGAAATGTCAACACAACCATGGAAAACACTCAAATAGTTAAAATGTAAACAGAAGTCTAAAATCACAATGAACAATTAAAAATTATCTGTTACACTAAGGTGCAAAATTAGAATATGCTTAATAAAGTGTAATAAAATAGTGCAAAGTGTTAAATATAAACAGGGAAACCTAAGACCTGAGACTTGGCGGGGACAACGGTTTTGCATAATTTGCAGACGACATTGGTCTGACTACGTTCAATCCAAAAAACTGCCATACTGGCAAGCTGAATTTTCCCGTTTTATCAACGATTTTCTCGCTCGCTGCGGCAGTAATTTTCCACTTATCAGTTTCGGTTACTGAAGAATCCAACACGACTCACGAGACAATAATATTGCGCAACCAAACTTTATACTGTTAAATGATTGGCTGTTAGTGTGTCACTCGCTACGTTGCTAGGTTACCAGAGAGTGAGTGCCTTTGTTTATGCAACTAAAATTGCTTCGCAACCGCTGGTTTCTTCCGACGAAGCAAAGGAAATTATCGAACGTTTTATCGAACGCATTTTTTATTGATATTGATTACGTGTCTATCGCGAGACATATCGTTATCGTTTTATTGCCCAGCCCTAGCACAGCCTATAATGCTGGCCACACACTACAGGAGTTTTAAAATCCTAACCGATTTTGAAATCTCGTTGCAGCACACACTTAAAAAATATCTTTACAGATTTTCTTCCCTCAACTCTTAAACATGCTCACACTACAAGATTTGAAAATCGTGGCGCATCACACACTACACAATGTTATTAAGATTATCGTGCCAGAGGGGGCGCCTCACGTGATCTATGC
>JACXGM010007570.1:0-11114 GCA_016801145.1 Umbra pygmaea
CACACACACACACACACACACACACACACACACACACACACACACACACACACACACACACACACACACACACACACACACACACACACACACACACACACACACACACACACACACACACACACACACACACACACACACACACACACACACACACACACAGAAACCCAAAAACAGAAACACCATGCACTCGCACTGAATATAACTAAAATGGTTTACACATACACACACATATAAAGAGTCCAATCTCAGTCCATGTCTATTGACATCAGCCCACCCTAGGGGCTCAGCCCCAGGTGAGGCCAAAAAGAAAAACCAAGCCCCCCCAAAACAGGCAAAAAATAAAGGGAGGGCGGGAGGGAGGGCAGCACGACCTCCTTACATCCCCCATGGCGGTGGCTCCGCAGGCGTGCGTAGCAGCCATAACCGCCCCCCTGCTTCAGCTGCTGACAGCCCCCCGTGCTCAGCGCTATACTCCGGCAGCGAGACAGCCCTGTTATATCCCGGCGGCGAGACAGCCCCGGTAGATCCCGGCGGTGAGACAATCCCTGTAGATCCTGGCGTCGGGACAGCCCCGGTAGATCCCGGCGGCGAGACAGCCCCAGTAGATCCCGGCGGCGAGACAGCCCCAGTAGATCCCGGCAGCGAGACAGCCCCGGTAGATCCCGGCGGCGACTGCAGCGCTGAGGGGAACCCCGGTGGTGACGGCAGCACTGAGGGGAACCCCGGTAGTGACGGCAGCGCTAAGGGGAACCCCGGTGGTGACGGCAGCGCTGAGGGGAACTCCGGTGGTAACGGCAGTGCTGAGGGGAACTCCAGACCCAGGTCCACAGCAGCCTCGGCACCGCCCTCCTTATTCCTACGGCTACGCTAGGTGCCATGATAGCCGCTCTCGCTGCTATCCCAACCTCCCGAGCCCTCTGATTGGCAGCCTGGGCAGAGACAGCGGCCGCATCAGCCGCCTGTATGGTCGCTTTCACCTCTTGGCGCAGCGCACTCTCACGCTCCAGCCGAAGATCAACCAGCCGTTCCCAAAGAGGAGGTGGGAACGGCTGGAAGAGCAGCTATGCTTGCGGCTCACAGGTCGTTGGGACCGAAGAATACGTGGTGGGCCATGGTGGAAGGTGTAGCCCACCACACGACCATAGCTCCCCCCAAAAAATTTCCTGGGGGGAATGTTGGCCGAGTCCCTCCGGTCCCTCGCTACCCGGCTGCTCCAGCCTTTCCTGGTGGACACGCAGCCCAGGAGCATGAGGTGACACTAATGCTGAAGTAGTTAGAGTGAGATTAATTATCGATTGTATTGTGATTGTTTGAAAATAGTGAAATTGCAACAGGTATACACGTTTTAGCAGAGGAAATAGAGCAACAAACCAAATCATTTTATAAAGAGAAAATGTGGTCTTTAAAATGTAGGCCTGATGTAGCCAATTTTTTGAAAAAATTATAAACTCAAGGTCGTCTTAAATTTGGACAGGTACCTTAACTGGTAATTGGATGTAGGACACAATATTCATTTGATTACAGATGTCAAGATGGACATAAAACAAACATTCACCAATACCTTGTTTATTGAATAAAAAAAGTTTCTGGTTTCGATCACAGCGGATATGTTGACTGATTTCATAATTTGCTTCATGCGCGGTCCTTCAGCAGTAGGGCTTGGATCCGTACTTGCTCTTCGGCAGATACGGCATCTGAGTCAGACCGTCCATCAGGTATGGCAGCTTCTTCGTCAGGTAGCTACGGGAGCTTGTTTGTCAGGCTGTTCGCTTGTCAGGTACCGCAGCTCAGTCAGCTAGGTCAGGTAGCACAGCAGCTTTGACAGGTACTATGCCATGTATGACAGATGATGCGGCTTAGTATACAGCTACTCCGATCAGTAGTATGGTATGATATGGACATGGGAGGTCTAGCATGTATTGTCTTTACCTGCCATGACTGCAGGTTCACATTGGAATATATTTATTAGGGTTCAACCACGAAGTGGTAGAACCCTATTGTTTTTGTGTTGAATGGTAATTATTTGTTGTCAGCCACGCTGGCTGAAATTCCCGTGAGCTGGAATGAGCTAGAAACATGAAACTTGGGGGAATAACTGGAAATGATGTGCATGTGCTTCCATAGAAATATGAATCCAATCCGCCACATGGTGGCGCAGTAATTAAGGCTTCAAAATGTAAACTTTGAAAGGCCACGCCCCTCCCACCGTAAGTCCGATTGACTTGAAATTTCTCACACAGGTGCAGCTCAGTGTGCTATCCTCAAGGACCATTAAGGTCCGCCTACAAAAATTTTCTGCCATTTTGAATTATTTTGAAAAACAAATTTTTGACATCTCCTCCTAAACCGTAGCTCCGATTGCCACCAAAATTTCAGTGAATCATCATTGGACCAATTTTATTAAAAGTTAAATAAACCATGTTGATATCTCAATTACTTTTCAAGTTATTGACCAATGAACTTCGAAAGGGGTGTGGCTCTGAACATTAATGAACACAAATGAGCAACCGTAAGTCCAATCATCACAAAACTCACAGGATATGTTCAGATAAATGCCCCAGACATACCCAGACAGGTTCATATACATGCACCTCCAGGGGACGCTACAATCGCAAGATAGTTGAGTAGCAATACACAGATTGTACTATTAATCGTATATTCATTCGCCAATAATGGCAAATCTCTCAGGATATATCATCATAAGTACCTGAACCGCGCCCTTTATTTCTAATTCAAATTGACCACTAGGGGGTGCTTTTATCTTCTCCTACACTGTAGCTCCGATTGCCACCACATTTTCAGTGAATCATTATTGGATCAAGCTTATTTGAAGTTGAACAAAACATGTCAATCTCAATTACATTTTAAGTTATTGACCAATGAACTTCGAAAGGGGAGTGGTACTCGACATAAATGAATACAAATCAGCAACCGTAAGGCTTATCATCACAAAACTCACTGGATGTGTTCAGATAAGTTCCTAACATATACCCAGACAGTTTCATATACCTTGACCACTAAGGGGCACTACAAGCACAAGATAGGTAACTGCCAATACACAAATGTTAATAGTAATTGCATATTCATTCTCCAATCATGAGAAATCTCTTAATAAGTAACTGAACCACACCCTGCAAGTCTCATTCAAATTGACCACTAGGGGGCGCTTTAAATGTATAATAACTGCACGTGGAATGACATTAATCAAGCTATAGATCATAAAAATGATAGCTTATGTTTTATAACAATGTTGAACCTTGTGTGAAATTACTTTGAAGTCACTATTGAGAAAAAAGGGTTGAACCCGCAAATCGCCGCTCTATTTGTTATTTATGTTGTTAAGCCAGGGTACATTAACATTAAATGTAGCCTATTACAATTGTAGGCTATTCATCCTTATGCTATCTCATTCCACATGAAGGAGGCAGGGTGTATCTTGTCAATATTGAAATAATTTCATGTATCTAAGCACCGAAGAAAATATAAAATGTATTTTTAAATTAATATTTTATACTATAATGTTCTTCTCAAACAAAATTGTAATTGATAGTTTATCTTCATTGCGTGTATCCAATGCTGGGTGTATCCATTGGATATGCATAATACAGGAATAGCTCTTTTAAGGGTAGAAATGCTCAGACAGTTATTGCCCAGAATGATTATAACCTTAAAGCAAAACTAGAAAATGTCAGTGTAAAATGAAAAAAGATATTGGTAAAAAAATTCAGATAATGCTGATTCCAAATTCTATTCAAAATGAAATAATTTAAATAACTAAGTTTAAAATGTCTTGGCTGTTGTTAGGGAAGCTGATTGTGACTATATTCCAAAACTATTATAGATATACTTTAAAAACACACATATTAACCAAAGCCTTTAAATAAAACCAAAACGAACATGGTCCCAAAACTTCCCAGAATCATTCACGGAAGTGTACGGTTGAACTGGATTAACTTCATTTTGCATAATAATTTCATAATTTAATGTTGCAAAAAAATATATACTTGCATGCTGAAAAGAGCTTCATATATCCAAGCACAATACAAACTAAACAGTGTTGCAGCTATAACTAAACATTAAATTCACGTGTTGCTTTGTGCAAACAGAAATATTTGCTTTGAGGTCTTTTAGTTGACTTAAGTTTGGCCAAAAAAATAAAAAAATTAAAAAGACAACAGCTACATTTAAAATAAGTCAATTCGGAGCTAGCTAGTCTCTCCTCAATATGTGGCATGCAGATGCCAAACCTGCCAGAGCTGTCGACCTCCCGAACTACCTGACGGACCTGCCAAACTACCTGACACATGATCTGTCGAACTACCTGACATATCTGTCGAACTACCTGATGAAGATCGGTGCTTGAAGTGGGGAAAAAAAAGGTACTGGTTCTCTCTTGCATTGGCAAATGGTTATGACATTTGAGATTACTACAGTGAAAAACAAAACTTTGAGATATTGCTGGTACAACAACAATGTATTGTTTTTAACAACATAAATGTACACTCACCTAAAGGAATATTAGGAACACCCGTTCAATTTCTCCTTAATGCAATGATCTACTTAACCAATCACATGGCAGTTGCTTCAATGCATTTAAGGGTGTGGTCCTGGTCAAGACAATCTCCTGAACTCCAAACGTAATGTCAGAATGGGAAAGAGCGTGGCATGGTTGTTGGTGCCAGACGGGCCAGTCTGAGTATTTCACAATCTGCTCAGTTACTGGGATTTTCACACACAACCATTTCTAGAGTTTACAAAGAATGGTGTGAAAAGGGAAAAACATCCAGTGTGAGGCAGTCCTGTGGGTGAAAATGCCTTGTTGATGCTAGAGGTCAGAGGAGAATGGGCCGACTGCTTCAAACTGATAGAAGGGCAACTTTGACTGAAATAACCACTCGTTACAACCGAGCTATGCAGCAAAGCATTTGTGAAGCCACAACACGCACAACCTTAAGGCGGATGGGCTAAAACAGCAGAAGACCCCACCGGGTACCACTCATCTCCACTACAAATAGGAAAAAGAGGCTACAATGTGCAAGAGCTCACCAAAAATGGACGGTTGAAGACTGGAAAAAAGTTGCCTGGTCTGATGAGTCTCGATTTCTGTTGAGACATTCAGATGGTAGAGTCAGAATTTGGCGTAAACAGAATGAGAACATGGATCCATCCGTGTTGTAATGGTGTGGGGAATGTTTTCTTTGCACACTTTAGGCCCCTTAGTGCCAATTGAGCATCATTTAAATGCCATGTCCTACCTGAGCATTGTTTCTGACCATGTCCATCCCCTTATGGCCACCATGTACCCATCCTCTGACGGCTACTTCCAGCAGGATAATGCACCATGTCACAAAGCTCGAATCATTTCAAATTGGTTTCTTTAACATGACAATGTGTTCACTGTACTAAAATGGCCCCCACAGTCACCAGATCTCAACCCAATAGAATCTTTGGGATGTGGTGGAACGGGAGCTTCGTGCCCTGGATGTGCATCCCACATATTTCCATCAACTGCAAGATGCTATCCTATCAATATGGGCCAACATTTCTAAAGAATGCTTTCAACACCTTGTTGAATCAATGCCACGTAGAATTAAGGCAGTTCTGAAGGCGAAAGGGGGTCAAACACAGCATTAGTATGGTGTACCTAATAATCCTTTAGGTGAGTGTATTTATTTAAACAAGTCATCCTGCGTTATTGAATTTTGTTTTATTAAATATTTATCCCAAAAAAATTAAAGAACATATGTATATATTGTTTTATGTGGTAAAGCATGTAAACCATGATGAATAAGGCTTTTTAATGCATATTGTCAAGCCCCCGGGGCTCATGGACCAGTGTGCAAATTTTGGAGGCCATACAAACAAGTCAACATCAAAATGCCTCACCCATTTCTTACTAAATTTCTATACGTTTTTGAAATCCCAGCTATTTTTTACATCCTGTCAGTAATGTGTTTAGAAAAAAAGGCTACAGTCTAAAAGACATGACCAATTTTGAGGCGCTTATAGCTCCAGCTGTGTTTAACCCACAGGAATGAGCCACCAGACATTCCCTGCGTCTGATCTTCATCTTTCCAATGGTACCAAGCATGTACGGTTCGCGAACGTCGGGAGGCTGTGAAGGGTTTTAATTAACGTTAGTTTGAAGCTCATGAATCGTACCAGATGTTTCTGTTGACGTGTCTGGCTCTGGGACACGCGTTCTTTTAAGAACCTTTCAGAAAAAACGACTTACAAAAAACAGACTTCTTTTTAGAGAAACTTTTTAGTTTCTTTGTTTTCGACAGTGACAAATTTGTTACAGTCAGGTGACAGCCGCAGGCATCAGACCAACATCAGACAGCTTTTTCGAACTAGCGTCCTGGAGACAGTGTTGCCAACTATTTTCAATGGAAAGTAGCTAAAGCCTGCTCAAAAAGTCTCCAAATGTCGCTAGATGACGTCATATGCGAATTAACATATTTGTGACGTCATCACGTCCACTGAAATAAGATTCTGCACACAACAGAAACAGGAATGAACAGCTGTTTAAAAATATATTGTGATTAAGTGCATGAAAATAATAAACGGTCAAATTAAACTCTTTAAATTTAAAACAAAAGGGAGCACATCGGCACATATCACACCTGCAGGCAGCAGCAGCAGCGGCCCCTCCCAGCAGTGTTTTTCTTAGCTTGTGTTGAGGTGAGTGGAGATGAACAAAATATTAAACTACCAGTGCCTCGATACTGCTGATTAATTAGCCAAAGACAAATATAGTTAACCTGTGTCTTGCTAGCATGCATGCAGAGGTGGGTAGTTACGAATTACATTTACTTTGTTACATTTACTTGAGTACATGTTTTCGGTAACTTGTACTTTTTAGAGTACATTCGGTGTCATTCCACCGCTACTGTCAAATGGAAAGTTAATATGACTTGTTCGTGTAACGGGGTCCCAGAGTGGGACTCCCGTTCCGATATGAACTGAGATATGGACTCCTATATGGACTCCTGCTAATGTGTAGGTTAATTCGTATTTATTGTTTGGTTGTGTTTTCTTGTGTTTCCTTTAGTGCAGTGCATAGCGTTTTAGTTCACCTTTTCTTGTGTTTATTGGACTGCCCATTTATGTATATGTAGATGTATATGTGTACAGGCGATGCGAGCGTTATGTCACCTAGCTGTCAGGGGAGAGTGCTAGCCTTCTCTATGTTTCTTATTGTTGCGCACACAGGTGCCCTGTATCAAGATCAATCACCAGAGTATTTATGCCGGGTGCTGTGATCACCTCGAGGTCGATTATTGTTTCCTGTGACGGTATACACTATCTCTAGTTGCCTGCTGTTATTTTCATGCCTGGACTTCTATTATAAGGAATAAATCTCCGCTACCTGCAACTGTTTCCTGATCCATAATTTATCCGTGACAGAATAATCGAACTTACAAACGGAAACAGCAGTAATGGAAGATAGAATGAACCACCTACAAAAGGGACCAGGTTCAGAAAACTCAGAGGAAATGGACAGTCTGCTTTCCTCTGCCTCTGGGCCCGGCTTGCCCTCTATATCCTGGGTAGAGCTCCTTTCCACACTCCTGGCAGTAAATGAGCCCAAGGAAATTTTGGGGGGGAGCTGTGCCGCTACCGATGCTGCCATCAGAGCGGCACGGGCCGTTTGGCGTGAGATGGACACGGAGCTGGTACAACTTGGTGCTGTGTTGAGGGAGGTAGGCCTGAGGGCAGAAGCCCTGGCAGCCGGCATGCTGTCAGGGTCCTCCACACCCCACCGTCACCAAGCTCTACGTCAGCCAGCTCCGCCGAGAGGACCTCCTGCTCCGCCTCCGCCGAGAGGACCTCCTGCTCCGCCTCCGCCGAGAGGACCTCCTGCTCCGCCTCCGCCGAGAGGACCTCCTGCTCCGCCTCCGCCGAGAGGACCTCCTGCTCCGCCTCCGCCGAGAGGACCTCCTGCTCCGCCTCTGCCGAGAGGACCTCCTGCTCCGCCTCCGCCGAGATGACCTTCTGCTTCGCCTCCGCCGAGAGGACCTCCTGCTTCGCCTCCGCCGAGAGGACCTCCTGCTTCGCCTCCGCCGAGAGGACCTCCTGCTTCGCCTCCGCCGAGAGGACCTCCTGCTCTGCCTCCGCTGACTGAGCTCACTGCTCCGCCTCCGCCGACTGAGCTCACTGCTCCGCCTCTGCCAACTGAGATGGTGTGAAGGGGCGCTGTCGGGTGCTTGGGGGGGGATTTCGTGCTGCCCGCCCTCCCTTCCCCTCTCATTTGGCTTTTGTTTTGCCTCATCGGGGTCGCCGATGCCTTGGGGGGGATTCTGTAACGGGGTCCCAGAGTGGAACTCCAGTTCCGATATGAACTGAGATATGGACTCCTGCTAATGTTTAGGTTAATTCGTATATACTTGGCTACTCTACCCACCTCTGCATGCATGCCTAGTAAGCTACTCGTAGGGTTGCCAACCGTTCCGTATAATACGGAATCGTCCTGTATTTGACACATAAAATTCTTGTTCCGTATTGAACTGATACGGAATGCACGTTGTTCCGTATTTTTGAGAATCAATTCAGTGCAAATCAATGACAGATATACATAGCTTCTAATATAGGTCAGACAGACTATGAATGAACGAAGACCTGCTATAATGACAAATTCGGGGACTATTATAGGCTGAGGCAACCCAAGCCCCCTTGGCGGGCTCTGACGTGTAATGACGTAGAGTTGGCTCATTGGTCGCACGTCAGTGGCGCCCGCGCCATTGGATGTGCAGTTGCCGCAGCGCAGCCTTCGAGCGAGCCAGACGCTCAATGTGCTAGCTGTGCAGCTGTAAATGCGTTTTACACATAGACAGTAGTTTTACATATAGGCTTCAGTAAATCGATGAAAATACATTTGTAGGCTACGATAAGAAACACTACTAAATTAAAAATATTATTTTTTGCACTGGAAAGAACATTCTAGAAGTCTAATTCTGTTGAATAAGTTCGTACAACAGAAAACTGCAGAAACAGCCCCTTTCAGTTTAGAGTGAATTTTTGTGTTGATTTTAAAGTGTTATGTATCCTGATAACACCAAAATAATTAAAATGATTTAGTGCCTTGTGCAAAAATAAACAAATTATTAGTAAAACACGCCCATGATTTCTGTGTGAACTGATTATTTTGTAGACATCTTTTAAAAAAGGAAGTCCGAGTTGTGTTAATATATATACTTTTTTGTTTAAAAAAAGTTAAAAAAAACGTAATTATGAGAAGTGCCCTGTTTTTCACTTGAGCCCCTGCCCCTTAAAATGTCTGTGCACGTCCCTGCTGTTACTTGTTGCACTGAATAGACTAGACGGAGAGAGAGATGTGCCTCTGAGTCCGGGCAGAAAAGACAGCCAGCCGGGCGTCCCGCATGCACAATAAATTTTCAGTCTGCTCAGGGAGGGGTTAACATATCCTGCTCTGACTGGCTGCAGGCTGCAGCTGGTAGGAACTGCTGGGCCACCTGTCTGTGTGTGCTTTCAGGTGGGGTAGGGGCTCACCGCAGCACCCACTGCTTGTTGAGAAGAGTGAGAACAAGTCTCCAAACGTCGCCAATAAACTCACAAAAAGTCGCTAAGTTTGACGCTAGTCGCTTTTTAAAATAAAAGTCGCTAAAGAGGTCTGAAAAGTCACTAAGTTGGCAACACATCCTGGAGAAGCGAACTTGTGATAGGGTGGGCCGACTGCTTGCCTTTACGCAATCGTCAAGAGATCTGATGTCACGTAGTGCCCTATGGGTAGTGTAGTGTATGTAACGTTAGGATCATTACCAATCTCTCTGACACTGACGCTTTCTCTGTCAGTGTGATTAAATACCGGCTACCTGGTGGTACGCAAGAAAAAGTGCAGGTACGCTTAAGAGTAAAATGTAGAAGTGCACTGATGAAGATCAAATACTAGCTGCTGTAGCTGACAAAGGCTAGCCAAAGATTCCACTGTCTCTCTCCTTCAGCTCATTACTCCAATTGAGTTCTGCGTAGTCTTGATTTATAGATAGATATATATTTACTGTAGTTTATTGGTAATTGATATGGAGAATCAAATCTAAAAATTAAATCACTAGGCTGCTAAGAAAAAATGTAGTAGGCTTATTCTTGCATCGGAACATCAATAAAAGAAGGATGCAGTTTTCTTTTTAAGAACGCTTTACTGTATGTTTAACACTCCACGAAGGGACACATTCCACAAAGGGATGTTTGATAAAAGAAAAAAATATATAAACTGGCTGAGTTTCTGTAACTAATAATCTTGATATTGAAAAGAATAAGAAAGTTGAGGTAGTTAATGAAAATGTTGAGAGGATTGAAGTTAACTGATTAGCCTGTATTTTTCCGGGCTCACCACCGCCACTTCCCGAAACATAGCCTAATATCACAAAAACAAGGACTTTTTTGATTGCTCTAGTCTGTATTCAAAACTTTTTGTTATACACCCAATCCATCTGATGCATGGTTTTAGACACTCCCTTCTAATTATAATATGAGGCGAGGAAAATGGGAAATCGGGAGATTGGTAAAATGTGTAAATGGTAAAATGGGTCAAATGTAAAATGGGAAAATGGGAAATGTAAAATAGGAAATAGAAAAACTATTCAACAGTTAAATGATAAATGGAAAACAAATCTAGTGTTTTTTAATTTACTTTCATAAATGATGATTGTAAAAGTAAAACAATTACTTTTTTATTTACTTTATTGGCTTATGGTAGGCAAAGGAAATGATGAACATTTAACTATCCTCATTTCCTTTTACTACATTTTGGCAGTCCTGGGATTCCATAAGTAGTAACGAGCTGATCATTCCAGAACACTGGGATTGAATAGTCATATTGACTCATTATGCGCCAGTATGGGTATTTACCCAGTGCACCCTTCATGTGTAATGAGTAACCAAGTGCCAACCAACATGAAAGATGGTGATAAAACAAAGTTTTATTCCTGAAAAGTTTTATTCCTGAAAAGTACCAACCAACATACAAAACACTACTCAGATATAGACATATAACCCTGGCGCACAGGATAACAGGGAAACAATACCGAACAACCTGACAACATACAAACACTGCTTTGACAGATAATGAGTCATGGTTGTCAGCTGTG
>JACXGM010007570.1:11214-30495 GCA_016801145.1 Umbra pygmaea
CATAATACTACCCAAAGGGGGAGCCCGTGACAGAACCCCCCCCCCCCAAAGCTCAGCCCCCAACGGTGAACTTCTCTGCTTGCTGATTACTGGTGAACTCCCCTGGCTGCTCACTGATGCCATCTGCCATCTCCTCTGCTAACCGGTAATCTCTGTGGCTGTAGTGTATAACCCGTCTCAGCCGCTGACTCTCAGCCACTAACGCATCTCTCCTGGGGGTCTCACTGGTTTTTAGCGGGGCCAAAACCTCCCCTCTAGTCAGTCCAGAAGCCCTGGCAACAAGGGCAGAGCCTTTCCCGGGGTCTATGCGGCTGTTGATGTTTAGGGATGGAACCCCACAATTGGCTGCAGGTACCAGTGTGGCCAGCACTTCTGAGGGCTGGGGTGAGGCCAACATTTCACGAGGAGTGGGGCTTTCCACCCCCTCCCCGGGTGCAGAGGTCTGGACCCTGGATGAGGTGTAGCATATAGGTTTTCCGGCACGAGCTCAGTAAGCAGGGCCTCAAATGTGGCCCTGGCGTCCTTCTCCTTCAGGTACCTCAGGGAGGGTGGAGCTACAGGCTCTAACATAGCAGAAGGCTCTACAGGCTCAGGCCCGGAGGACTCAATCGATAATACAGGGGAGAGGAGCGAGGCTGAGTAGGCTGGCATGAAGAAGGGGACATACATCCACCAGGGTGGCTGCCAAGAGGTTTCTGGTCTCTGTGGAGCAGGCGGAGGTTCCCACAGATCGATCAGCAGTCCCAACTTGTTGGGTTGCGTGACTGGTGGTGAGGTGGACTCTAGCTGGTTAGGACGGCCGGATGGTTGAGTGGAGAGGAAGCGTGCCTCTAACCAACTAGGGCTTGTGCTCTGTGTATCACTGCCCATGTTCCCTTCACCTTCCTCCTCACCTTGTTCCTGGACCACCTCCCAGTATATTAGGTCTGTTTTCACTTCACCATCATTCTCTTCTCCCTGCTGCTCCTGCTCCTCTTCTTCGTAACCAGCCATCAAACACCTCAAAACCATTTTCCAGGTCATACTGTCAACATCCTAGTAAACAAAACACCTTTTCAATTCATTCTGAAGTTCCCAAACCATCTACCGTAAGTTTGTGAATTTGTATCCGAGTCACTGGGATAATGTTTGAAACTACAGCGGAGGCACTCAGTCGACTTCTGTATCTGTTCTTATCATGCCCCTGAATCGAGTTGATTGGATATTAAAACTGCACACTATGTGCGGAATATTACGCATTTCATTCTTCCGTAAATAGCTAATAGTCCCTCCCGAAGGGCATATTATAGCTCTTATCAGATGATAATTTTGACTCGTTGTCAATTTTATTGGTTTTTATTTCATAAACTATATCATAACTTAATTTCGAAATATATCTGTGACAGATTATGGTCAAATCTGTACACTGAAGCCAGATAGGCCATATACCTCTAGGACTATATTGTGACCAGTTGTAAATGTTATGAGTTTCGTCCAGCCAGTATCTTTATAGCTTACGCTAAATTCAACATCAACGAAGCAACTTGCAGAGTGGAATTCTGGAGCTTGTGGTATTTCATCTGTAAACCGAATAGAAGCATCCGAACAGCACTCTCGTCTGTTTTCAGAAGAAAATGCAGAAAAAGCACTTTATATGACATTAATCAGTCCAGGCTAACATTATTACATACTATATTAAAAATGTTTAATTTACTCTGGAATTTCCCTTTAAATAGACAGATAATGAGTCATGGTTGTCAGCTGTGAAATCATTAAGGGAATCTATTGGATGATGATTTGAGTAATATGACCTGAGGCAGGAAACTGAACATTAAAGAAGCACAGAGGAGAGAAATCAAACACCATTACACAGAGAAGAAAACGCATGCAGGGGATAAACAGTCCTAAGAATACTCACCTGACGGGGAGCCCGTGACAGTACGGCTGCAGAGACATTAACTAAATAATTTATTATATGCTGTTTAAAACCAATTCAGATTTTTTGTTAAATGCAACAAATTGTGAGTGAAAAATGTTTATATTTCCAAAATTATTTATAAATTATGTTGCAGCAGTCTCAAACTGTAACGTTTCCCAGTTCTTCTTCCCAGAAAACAGCCACTTCCTTTGTTTATGTTGCTCAGAACTACAATTCCCATTCCCCAGTTCTACTTCCTGTGGACTACAGCTTCCCTAGTCAGGTCTCCAAAGAACTACATTTCCCATACCCGGACACAATTAGCCTAATTCCATTCACCTGCTCTCACTCACTCTGTATATAAGCCACACACAATTCATAGCCTCTTTGCGAGGTATTTGTGAGTATTGATTTCTCCTACTAAGCATTCAGTTCTTGTATTGTTATTCTGGTTTGACCTCTGCATTGTATTCAAGTATTTAGTCTCGGATTGTCCTTTGTACCTTTGCCTGTTTTCTTGGATGGATATTCTGGCTTGACCTGTGCATGATTTGTTCTATATGATGTTTTTGGATTACCCTCTATACCATCGCCTGAACTGTTTTTGTAGCCTGCCTGCCTGATATCCTGATCTGTTTTTCCACCTGTATATAATAAACATTATTGTTCATTTTTACCTGTTGGAAGTTTGATCCTTACAGAGGAGTGATCATTACACACACTCAATTCTCACAAAAAACTACAAAAAGTAATATCTCGGATTTCGTGCATAGATTCACAAATTGACACCCCACAACTTTAGTAAAAATGTACAATGTCACAACATAGCAAGGACAGTATGCATGTTTTGGCAGAAATTAACAATTATTATTTCTGTTTAACTGAATAAATGGATAACTGAAATGTTATGGTTTATATTGTACCAAATATGGTAGCTTTGATTATGTACACAAAGGTATTATGTCTAGGTTAATAGGTTTAAAGAATATTTCAGTTGTGTTTTGCCTTTCTGTTTTCTGTTGGATCAATTGTTTGCTGTCAATCACTGTTTAAAACCTGAAAAGACATACCTTATTCTCAGGGCACGTGCCCCCTCAGATTTTTGAGCCAAGTGGATTTTCCCTTTTAATATCAGTATTTGTGTGGGCACCTGTTTCCGTGTGTTGTACACACTGTGCTCCCTTAAAAGAAATAGGTGCATGACACGTCTGCTTATTCTACTAGTCAGTGCCTTCTCCATGTCATGAGTCGTGAGTATGATAGGTATATTGTTTGTCCTATGCGTCCTATGCCGCATTAGATTATAGCAGTCTATGCATTATGGTTGTGCATCTCCAAGTGCCTTTTGTTGCACTAAATAAAAGGAAAGGTACACATGCCCCATGCTTGGTCTCCCATTCTCTCCTTAACCATCTCTCCAACTACAATGCCACAACACCTCCATTGTTACAGAATGACATGCCGTAAGAATAAGGGAATATCGAGAAGTTGCGGAGCCCGTCCCATCGCCACACAGGGAGATAGGAGCGCAGTGGAGTGCGGCGACTCCAGAGAAGGTGTGGATAAGGTTCCTTGCTTATTTTGGAGCCTCCAGGTAATTTCAACTGCCCCAGAGCCATCTGGATAACTCCTCTATCCAGATGAGGACCTGGAGATGTTCTCTGAGAAGGAGGAGGACACATCCAGGGAGGAGAAAGAGGACAAGAGGAGGCTAACTGAAAAGAACAGGAAAAATCTAAAGCCAACGTAAATGGCTTCGCCTCCAGTAACGAAAATTTGCTAGCTAGGATGTCCGCTTCGTTCGGCGGAGGACAATATTCTTTTTTCATTTTTACAGTTGAAATGGGTGCACCATTCCCGGAGGTACTGCAATACTGAGTCGATACGTGGATCGGAACGAGCAAGCCCCGGTTCCGACTCCCTGTTTGAAAAATCTATTTAATATATATAGTTCCCCGATGGGGAACGAATCAGATATTAAACTGATAAGAACATATGATTCAAAGATTTTATTATCTAATACAGCCATTCACATGGGACCAATGCCCAACACATTACACACAATCCTTCGCGACTTACCCAAGACCATGTTGACATGTTAGTTTTCCTCTCTAAAAACTAGCCAAGAAAAGGTTGTGAAAAAAAAAACATGTTCATCTTGTTAGCTGAACGGGTGCACTGCTGTATACACTGTTTTGTTTTGCACTGTTGTAGTTTTTGCACAGTACTTTTTGAAAAGATTTCTAGAATGTGTCTGGGGACACTAGTTGTTGCTCTATAGAGCATTATTTGCACTTTATTATGTTGTTCTAAGCTATATTGCACATGTTTTTTTACGTCTTGTTATGACATTTTTATATTTTTCAAGTATTTAAAAAAAAGAAGATACGTGGAATCTTAGCAAATTCTTTTGGTATCAAAATCGGCATTGAGAATCGTGTTATTGTACTGGTATTGGCACCGACTACTGAATTTTTGGTATCGTGACACCCCTAGTCACAACATAGCAAGGACACAAGGACAGTATGCATGTTGTGGCACAAATGAACAATAAGGATTTCTGTTTAACTGATTAAATAGATTACTGAACTGTTATAATTTAAATTGGACCGAATATGGTAGCTTGGTTAATGTATTAAATAAAAAATATATTATGTCTAGGTTAATAGGTTTAAATAATATTTCAGTTTTGTTATGTTCATGGCACACCGATCTTCTGGGCACTGGTCTGTATTGTGGTTACGTCCCGGTTAGTTCTCCTTCATGCATGTATGGGATATTAGGTAAGGAGGCTAACCGGCTGGTATTAATAATCAAGACGCTATATAGACTCAGTGCTCTAGATGATCAATGTATATCATTGTAAGTATTAACTCAATTTTTCTGTTGTATCAATTGTTTTCTGTGTATCATTTCTGTTTAGAACCTGAAGAACGACACCTTATTCTAGTCATAAGTAAGATAGGATTTTTATTTTTGAGCCAGGCATATGCTGTACTTTATACCTAGTACCCACATCCTATGCCGGGTTAGAGGATAGCAGTCTAGGCATTATTGTTGTGCCTTCATTGCTCTAAATAAAAAGGAAAAGTACACACGCTCCATGCATCGTCTCCCTTTCTCTCCTTCAGCATCTCTCCAACTACAACGCCACAACACCTGCTTTGTTACACACAAATTGAGACCTGATATTTTGCACAAATCTGCGTGTTTTCAAGAGACCTGATTTGTACAAAAATGCACACATTTTAATCACCCATATGACAAGGAAGAAACTAGCATAGATCTGAGTGCAGAAATCATCTTACGACAGGGCTCACGAGTGATTCACGAAACGTTCCAATCACTCCAAATCCAGCGAACGAATGAACAGGTTTTGATAAATCAGTCGGTTGAAATCAATCATACTTAAAATATCATGCCCACATATATTCACGGGTTAGAGGCCTCTAATTTACGACATGGATAAGCAACATCCGGCAAAGAAAAGGATTTTCAATGAGATAGAAAAAGACTCCCCTTGGTTTTATTTAGAAGGAAAAATGCGGTGTGGACCGAGGTTACTGCTACAGTCATTGAAAGCGATAAACAAGAACCTGAAGTAATAATTGAATTATTTTTCACTAAACATTGTATTTTTTGAAGTAGCTTTCTTACTCAAAGATAGCACTTACTATATTAGAAGCACAGAATTAGATCCTGTCTCCTTCGTAGAAGCCCCAATGGTGGCTGTTGTGGCCACGGCTCTTCATTGAATGGCACCCCGTTCTCCAAAGCAATATTGTGGGGAACCCTGCATGCCATAATATGTTGCAGGCCTGCTCTGGGATGTATAACAGAGTCCCCCCGACCCAAGGCAGAGCCACCTGCCCTTGAGCAAACCTATACATCTCTTCATTGTGGTTTGTGTGCACACTGTTGAACCTGTGCTTTGCTCGTTTGGTCAGGGGATAACCTTTGTCAACTAGAAGAATCAATCGAACCGTTTCAACAAAGAACTATGTAGAACTTTTATAATAATTGTACTTGGGCGTAACTCACTCAGGAGATGACTCCAGCCATGCATTGCGCCCTCCTGTAGCCTTGTTCCAATGCTGCAGTTTTGAAAAATAAAAGAGTTGCATGTCCCCCCAGGTCACCGGGCTACCTTATTTATAACAAACATCCTGGCATCACATATGATCTAAATTTGATTGAATGAAAGTTTTTGCCATTGATAAATGCGTAATCATTCATGGATGGTGGCTACAGACGCACACAATCAATCGCTCCATTCACATTTGGATACCCATCAATCTTAAGGTCCTCTTACAGAGCCATCGAATTGACTTCAGGACTACCCAGGGGCGCCGCCAGTAATTTTGGGCCCCATGACAAAAAATCTAATTGGGCCCCCTCTGTGCAGCTGTTATAGGTATTACCTATTTTTTTGGGGCCCCTGTCAGTCATGGGCCCTTGGAATTTTCCTAACTTTCCCCCCTTTACGGCACCCCTGGGACTACCAAAGCGCTTTTTTAAATAGGCGACTGAATAAACATTTCACCAATCACATTACAAATCGATTAACCTAATATATATATTTTTATTGTTTGATTGAAATTGTTGTATGCCTAAGGCCTCAGGTTCTAGGCCATCTCGAAGTGAAAGGGAAAAAATGGTGGATAGTGGATGAAATAGATGACTCGCTTAACCTCAGTAATGTGATGCCTAACCTTAACCCTAACCTTAAACGTAAACATATTCGATATGTATGGAATGTATGGAATGTAAGAGTTAGCGATATTAGGAGATCATGAGTTGCAAAACCGCACAAAATCAGGGTATCGGAAATGTTTGTATTTCAGAACAAATCAGGTCTCTAAAACGTGTAAATTCTTTTTCAATTTGTGCATTTTCACACAAAATGCATGACCAGTGTTGGGCAAAGTTACTTTTAGGATTAATATTTAGTTACTTGATGAGTTCACAAGTTTTGGGAGATCCCTTATTAAGACAAAATGATCAGGTAAATGGAGTTCATATCTTACTGGTGACCATGATTGATATTTTCTTTACTCTTTCTATTTGTTTTATAGGTCACTGTTAATATATGAACTCCATTTACCTGATAATTTTGTCTTAATTAGACCCCAAACTTGTGAACTCATCAAGTAACTGAAAAGTAATCCTAAAAGTAACTTTGCCCAACACTGTACATGGGGGTTTTGTGTGGCATACTGGGCTAAGTCGCTGCATTGCAGGACAGTCTACTGTACATCAGGATAATCAGTGGTCCGAGCCTGACTATGGCTTCTCTGACTTCCTTGGACCTCCTGCACGAAGCAGCGCAAATTGGCATAACACTGCCCTTGATTTGGGTTAGACAAATCATATTATCTACCATGCCACGTCACTCTCCAGCAATTCCTTGTGTGCAGATCCGGCGCCTGTAAATTCAATCATGGAAGTAGAAGTTAACCATAACCATCCCGTGCATGATCTAAAGGCTTTCGTGTTGGATGAGCAGTGCAAATAATTATCAGCTGGCTCGGCAACGTGTGGTTGGTTGAATGTGCTCACCTCCTGCCATCCCACAGATCTTTTCAAGGAGTTGCAGAGCTGCCAAAAAGGCAGGGTTAGTGAAAATTAAGAGGGGCAGAAGATTTGGAAAAATAATAATAAAGAAATGCATGACACTACTTTTTGTATGTTGAGTGAAAGTCTCTGTAGCCAGCAGCACTTTACTTACAGCTGGTGCATGTTGACCTGGAACACGTCCTACATTTCCATTGACCATCATTATTTTCATTTCACCAATACTGATTAGTGGAACAAAAGACCTTTAAGCTTGCATTTCTATTTTTCATTGTTTTGTATATATAATATACAAAAAATATCTTCTAAAATTACATATCAGTTTAAATAAAGTTAATATAACATAAATAAAAGAATGCTGAGAATGCAAAAAGTTATAGATTATTTGAACATCCATGAGCCCTACCAACAAAACCAGTGAAGAAAATCGTAGAAACAGCTTTTGATTTCTATGAGATACAGTAGCCTATATTTTACCTGTACATTTTAGTCATTTAGCAAACGCTCTAATCAAGAGCTCTTAGTGGTGTTCATTGTGAACCTTCTGTCCATTCAAATTTGAAAAGCTTATTTCACATTATGTTTGATATTTTAACTTGTTCTTTAACACTACAGGCCATGAATATGTAACTGTATTTGGCTGATGTAGAGACAAAACATGATGTACAGACAATAAGATGATGATAGAGGCAAAATACACTGCACATTATAAATCATTAACAAACTTTGTAACTCACACACCACAAATAAAAATATTTTTTTATTAATATTTTTTATTTATCCCCTTGTCGGCAGCTCTGCAACTCCTTGGACAAATGTGGGATGATGAACCGCTGTTTATCAAATACGGAAGCCTCAGATCAAGTACGGAATGATTACGCTCACCAACTGCACTTCCGTGATTGAATTTATAGGTGCTTGATTTGCACACAAGGAGTCGCTGGAGAGCGATGTGGCAAGGCAGTTGATTCCGCTCATCTATCCCAAATTCCGGGCAGCACTATGCCAATTTGCACTGCCTCGTGCTGGGCAAGAAAATATCTTTACCTGTTGTACAATTAGGCTAATAACGTGAACTTAAATAAAACCTTTTTTTTATAATTAGCAAGAAAGTCAATATCATGCGTGGTACATGTACAGGTAGTTAAGCTTTGATCAGACCTCTGGACATATGCATTTATCAGCTACATTATTGGTAGCAATGTAATAATAGTGCCAGTTGAATAGTACTCTGGATGTGGGCTCGCTAAAACAAAATCACTGATAATTTTATTTTATTTGGTTGAAAGTATTTTGATTCCACATTGAATATGTTTACAAAGGCAGAGTCATGTGTTAAATGTGCTATTTGTAGAATTTGAACTGTAAATATTTTGTTATTCAAGGCTCCAGCTTACATACACTGTAAAAAGGACATTTCTTCACATCTTCAAAACCTGAAATAATCCATGTACCGGTATGTAGCATAATGTTTTCCTACACTATGCAGGGATTTTAACACACAAATGCACAGCCTAAAATACGTAGATTTGCATAAATGCATGGCCTAAGATTTGCGTGCCCATTGACAAACACTGGATAAGCACAACTCAAAAGTCAATACTGCCATTTCTGTTCAAATTGAAAAATATGCACTGCCACATGTATGGAATCATTATCCCATCTAAACTGCTTTTAAAAAAAAAAATCTTGAAATAGATTTTCTACAGCTGTTGGAAGCTGGTCAATCAAAGAGAGAGTCGTTTTTTCACTCTTTGAAATTCTACATGAATTATACAGGACCTTTAAATGTAAAAAACTAAAAGACATTCATGCCATTCAGGAATTCAATTAAGTTAACTGTTATGTTAGAACCAGAAAGTTCATATAAATTTTAACAAAATATTTATACTTCGAACTTCAAGATATGCAAAGGGAAGATGGATATTTTTTTCCTCTATAATTGTAAAAGTAAATTGTAGGGTGTATATAATATTTTTTTTAAATGATGCTTAATGACAAAACAGTAGAAAGCATAGGTTAAGGAGATAGGCATGTAGGGGGAGACAGAGAGGAAAGGCACAGCCAGCGGCTGAACAAGGGCGGCTAGTGTGTGGTCTAGATTTGGGAGACTAGACCACTACACTAAACTCTGGCACAAAAATGCCAATGCTATTTCCATAGGCTGAAATCCCACTGCAGCTGCTTGGCTTTCCCTTTTCATCGGCTTGCCAGCTCATACAGATAAAGTCATCACTACGCAGGACACAGTATATGTAGGACCAAGAGAGTTTGTCATTCTTTTGCGTATGCTTTCAAAACTCACTTATTTCATTTAACACGCTCAACTGTCTATTCCCAGCACACACATTTATCTAAGTGATTTGCTCGTCTTTGCTCCTTCTAATTGGAGCTAGTTTGTGAAGCGATGCCTGCTTGATGCAGATGACTTGGAGAACACTTCCGAAACTGGCAAGACATTATGCTGCCAATATGTGGTGAGATCTCAAAACCCTTCATCTTAATACTGGAATGTGTTCAAAAGGACCCACAACATATACAGTACTGTATAATAACCTCTCTGAACTCAGAAAGAGCAGCCCTCTCTACTTTGCACCATCCTGCATAATAAGAAAGAAATCTTCAAAAACAACAGAGGGTTTATTTGATAATATTCATTTATTGTTCAATAAAAATAGGTTTTAAAAAATGACGTGATGTCTCCTTCATGCCTGTGCCGAGTGGGTCCGCCCTCCACCCTTCAAGATTGACCTTTGACCTCAATACACTTAACGGACATAGCAGCCCAGTGTCATAGCAGATACATTCAGTCACAGTTTCTCCAGTGTACTGTTGTTGCTGTTGTTTTGTTGGTTTGCATTTTGCCCTTGTTAAAATTGTCTTTAACAATGTTAATAAAATATACATCTAAGCGCTAACACAAGTGTTCAAACCATCAGTAAAACCAATACTTTTCAATAACAGCTGCACATCAGTTGTTCTTTAAGACCTTTTTCTGTAGTTACACGTAAACACATATATTCTGGAGGGAGAATAAAGAAAGCTAAACTCTGTAAACACTCATATTGGGCTTAGATAACCTATCCAAGTCTAAGGGGGATGGTCTAGGACAGAGTAGAAGTCTAGAAATTATATAAACTTTTCTGGACCAAAATGTCACAGGAAGAGCATGCCTAAATCTGGGCATCTTATTCAATATGGGTTTCATATGGGCCTGAAAGTGTTTTAAATCTTTTTAAATGCCATTTCACTCTTTAAAATAGCTTAATAGCGCCTTGAAGGTTTTGCTACATTGAATTTCCAGCACATGAGATGAGTACAGAAGTAAAAGCAAAGTCTGCAGTCACTGTGAGCACAAGGAGCCTAGCTTCACACTGAACAGCAACTTGGCCATGCCTTTTTCCACTGGAGTACAGCACTGAGCAGACTGGACAGGCTGAAGTACCAGCGAACTGGAGCATGACTACCACCAAGTCTTTAGAGGAATGCTGGAAAATAAACAATCACCACAAATTGAAAAGAAAAAACAAGAAATAAACTAAGCGGAAGTCAAGTATTGCTTCTCTTTATTTGCCCCTGCTAGCGTTTAAACTTAAAAACCAACTTGCTTTTAAGCCTTTGTGATCGATGTCTGAGTTGGATGATATTTATTTTCCGCATTATGGTGGAAACCTTTGTGTATTAAGGGCCTTATTCAATCTGTGTCACTGGAGCTAATGCAACCTTAACTTCAGATGTGATCTTGACATTTACATTTACAGTAAGTCATTTAGCACACGCTCTTTTCCAGAGTAATTTCAGGGACATCCCCTGGAGCAACTCACGGTAAAGTGCCTTGCTCAAGGACACAACAACACTTGTCTCACTTGGGATTCAAAGTGGCAACCGTCTGCTTACTGGTCTGACTCCCTAACCACTGAGCTATCTGATCTGACGCCCCTAAACATTGCATTATATCGGAATCAAATTGTAACATTGAACGTCTGTTATAGAGATTGAATAGTGCCAATATTCCAAAGACACAACATTCTCCCTTACTCCCTGTCTTAATGTTTGCACTTGCTCTCTCCTTCCCAAAGTAAAAAGAATGGTCTTTGGGGGCTAGTATGACAAGAGTGACAATATTACTGTACAAATCACAGGAGGAATTTTGTCTCACACTGAGAAATGCAAGTTCGCCATCCCTCTTGTTGGGACCTCTGGGAAGAGTCCAGGGCAATATCCTGGGAAGGTTGGGAACACTGGCTGAAAGGCAACAGCCAACAGCCTCTTGGAATTACACCATGAGAGAGAGTTCGTAGGAAAAGGCTTGTCCATCTGCATGTGGCTGCCAAAATGTGTTGCCGTCAATCAGGGCCCATTCCAGAGCACCGTAGCATTTATTCATTAATCTTCCTCACCGTCACTTGCCTTTACAGGCTCCGGAATTTGACAGGGAGAATGATAACCATTTTCCATTGGCTTTGGTAAATTTGGTGACCAAATGAAGGTGCAATAATGAAAGTAAGTTGACATGGGCTAGACTGAGACTTCATGAAAACAGAGTCTCACAGCATCATTCTCAACAAACAAATAAACAAATGTAGAATCACGGACTACGCTTTGTAGCTCTGGTAGTTGGATGGCAAAACAACCAGAGATGAGAACAGATTTAAAGAGATATTAAGACACAGAGAAAAGTAAAGTTCCAATTCATCCTAGATCAGGTGCCTTCCTTTGGCCCATGTCAAACATTCAAAGCTCACGGTCCCATATTTCCAGAGGAGATTTTTTTAATGTCCTACCCACCCCCTAGTTTTAAACCGTAGTTGCTCTGCTGTACTTCAGTGCCAGCGGCGAGTACTCCTTGATGCGGACGCACAGTTTGCCTCGAAGCCAGGGGTTCTGTAGCTCCAGTGGACAGAAGTCATCCTGTAGCCATTTCTCCCTGCCGTCAACCACCAGCACCAAGCCAAAGTGCTCCAACTGCTCAGGGCTGTACACACACTGTTCCCGCTCCGCTCCCCCGCCGTCATTACTACTGCTACTGCTGCTGCCCAGGAGCTGCCGTGACACCGCGTTCATCTCTTGCACCACCAGCTGGATCATCTCTCTGGCTGACGTGCCAGGTGTCACACGCAGCTGGGACGGAGGGAAGATGAGACAGAGGAAAGAAGTGGGAGAGAGAGAAACACAAGAAATCAGATTACACAGAAGATGAATGGCCCGAAAATTGGCCGAGCCAGGGCTGAATCCCTGTCTCCAGGTGACATGTGTTGTTTGGAGTCAGGCACTTACACAGCTACACCAAACTCTGGCCTTGTGAAAAAAAAGTGTTTCCTCAGCATTAAGCATACTTCATTACACCACAACATACTCAAACCAATTTACCTTGATGCTGGTTTCTTTGGGTAGCCCAGTGTGGTACTGCGGGTACACCCGTAGCGTGGCATGCCAGCCTTTCCTTTGGAAACCAGGTGAAGGAGAACCCGAGAGTCTCTGCGTTCCACTATCCTCTGACAGTGTGCGGGCGGGGGGCTGGGGGCGTGGTGGGCATTGCTCTGCAGGGCAGCAACGGTCCACCGAGGAGGGTCGGTTCCAGCGGCGATGTGGAGAAGAGGACGGTGGCGGTGAGAGGGCAGGATGGCTGCTGGAGGATGCTGGAAACTCAAGACTGCTGGTCCTTACACAGAAGGCCTGCCGCTTCTCCGTGATCCTTAGGAGTTCAATCTGCCGGCTGGGTAGGATGAAGTCACTGTCGAATAACTCCATGGGACCCCCCTTGCTTCTCCTCCGCTCCCCTCCGGACCCCCCACTGCTCAGCCGCCGATCGCCAGCAGGGCCCACCTGGGGCTCAGAGGCCTGGAGGACATCCGGGGTGGAGTCCCTCAAAGCCCCTATCCCCGACCCTACTCCTCCTCCAACACTGCCATTTGTGGAGAATAGTGGGGAGGGGGGTAGCAGATCCAGCTCACGGGGGCTCTGGGCGCGGCTAGAGTCGTAGTCGCTGTCGGTGGTGAGGAAGACTTCAGAGGACCCTTCTTCATCAGAGAGACAATGGAATTCTACTGGAATAGAGTAAGAAGATGGACAACTTCAACAGTTTCCTTGTCACAGTTTGCACAGTACCAGATTTCTGGTCCTATCAATCACCAGTATATGTTCTCTGTGTCTCACCAGAGTTCTTGCGGCTGGGTTTGGGGGAGGGCATCGGCGAGGGAAGGTAGTCTGGCTGTGAGGAGGTGGAGCGGGGCGTGTCGGGCACCACATCCTTGGAGAAATCGATAATCCAGGCCAGGGAAATGCCTCCTGTGGGTTGTTTGTAGCGGGCGTACTGGAGGGCATCCATAATCCACCGCGCTTCTCGCCACACCTCATCCATTTGCTGAAAAATACAAGTTGACATTTTGGTGCTGTTGGATATGCCATTATGCTTTTTTGTAACTGCCACTTGTTGATTAAGAATAAACTCCAGATACTTTATTTACTAGGTCTGCTTTGACTTATTAATAAAGACCAGATATCTTAGCTTCTCATATGAGACTAGCGTAGATCTTTTATGGCTTTGTAAATGAACTCCAGATATGTTAGCCACTTGAAATCCTCATCTAAACAAATTTTAAGGTATTTGTATACCATTAAATTAAATTAAGGGAAAACATTCTAGGTGAAAACTGTCCAGGGTATTATTCTTCTGATCAGCTAAATGTTGATTTCTGGTCTTAGTATACTGTACACAAAAAAAAAAAATATTCTATCTAGTTTATGTGCTTTCAACACCATTTTAAGATCTGTAAGGGATTTTTATTGTTTACAAAAATGTCACTGTTTTCCAGGAGCACATTGCGAGGACATTAACTTTTTAATTTAAACTTTATTTAACCAACTGGGGCGATTGAGAACAGCGTCTCCTTTTAAATTTGGCCCTTTCCAAGATCAAACGCAATGGCTAAGAAGACGTAAAGTTACACATACAAGGTGCAGTATAAGACAAGTATATGTAAAGTTAGTGCAAATTAGGTCTAAATAAGAGAGGTGGTTCAAATGTTATGCAAAGTGGCCAATAGAAAAAACATGAGAGCGTAACAATGCAAATTAAATTGTGCAAATAACATACAAGGAATGTATTGCACTGCATATACACTGTAAAAAATGCTTTGACTCAGTTAAGTTGTGGAAACTTTGGGACAGTTGCGGCAACTTTAGGAAAGTTGCACCAACTTTAGAAGTTAAGTTCACTTCTATGTGGTGCAACTTTCCTAAAGTTGCCGGAACTTAACTGAGTCAAATAAATTTTTTACAGTGTACAGTACATTCACTGATGTCAGTATCAATGTTTTTTGACAGCTATCACATGCAATTGTTTACGTTTGTGAGTGAAAACCTAAACAACAGAAAAAGTAAACACAATTGCTCAATAAGTAAGTGCATATACATTTAATAATAAACATGTTTGTTCTATTTGCATGGGAGCAAGGTAAACCTAAACTCCACAATTGTCTTTCCAGACAGCCGGACAAGCCAATAGAGCAAAAACACACCGCTCCAAAAACTTAAGGGAACACTCAAATCACACATCGGGTCTCGATGACCGAATATTATTCAAGATCAAAATCTTGACTGTACTGTACACTGTGTAATTCGTTGAGAAGAAAATGACGTAACAATGGTCAATGGAAACCAATCACCAACCAATTGAGGGCTGGATTCAAACTCACACCGGAAATTAAAGTAAACAATTGAAGTCACAGGCTGTTCCAACTTGCGTGAGTTTCATCACTCTGGCTGTGCTCCTCCTGTTCCTCCTGGGCACAAAGGAGCAGATACCGGTCCTACTGCTGGGTTGATGCTCTTCAATGGCCCTGTCCAAATCTCGTTGTTTAATGGGCTGTCTCCTGGTATCTCCTCCATGTGCTTGATTGTACTGGGAGACACAGCAAACCTTCTTCCAATGGCATGTATGGATGTGCCATCATGGAAGAGCTGGACTACCTATACACCCTGAATGGGCTGCAGACACCGCCTCAAGCTACCAGTAGTGACATGTTTTTGGTGTTGTCTTCCTGTTGCCTCTCCAGTGCACCTGTTGTCACTTTAATTTGCACCAAAACAGGTGACATTGATTTACAATAGCTTCCAAATTGGACAGATTGATGTCCCTGAAGTTTAATTGACTAGTTGCATTGCCGTGATGATTGCATGTTCCCTTAATTTTTTTTGCAGTGTACTTGTATCCTTTAATAGTTGTAATAGGAAAATTCTTCATTACAATAGGATTTATCTAAAAACTTTTATATAAGCATTTGGCTAAATATATTAGAAAATCCTGTTCCCTTTTTTTCTCAACACGCAAACACAAAACACACACGGCTTCAGTCCATCTGCATGTCTCCCCTAAATTGCCATACAATAATTTTTTGGTGTTGTGCAAAAGTTAGCGCCACTGTTCAAAGTAATTTCATACATGGTTACAAGCTGTGTCCAAGCTTGTTTGTGAATATTCATTATTGCCCTGATGGGTACAGGCTGTATGAATACATCTGATTAAATATAAAGTTGTTTAAATGTAAGTTGCGAGATACACATTTCAATAAAACATGCGTAGATATCTTCAGGAAATAAAATCCTGACGCATTAAAATTAAAAAGTAAAATCAGAGTCTTAGAGACTGAAGTACAGTACAAAGATACACACAGGTAACAAACCGAGAGCAAACATGGAGTAAGGTATCAGCTAGGAGCTCCACCTACCTGTATGTGCTCCTGGACCTGCTGGTGTTTCTGCTTTGCGGCCTGGAGCTCCTTCTCAGAGAAGGCTTCCCTCAGCGTCTGCTGGGACATGAGCAACTCCAACTCCAACAGAGCAGACACCCTGCAGTACTGCCCTATGAAGCTTGGGCAGTAGGCATCAAAGTGAACTGCACAAGGGAACAGAATAGAACAGACTTACAGTATTTAAGACAGAATAACATTCACCTTGCAAACTCAACTGTGGTCTTTCAGAAACATTTAACTCCAGACTATTAATCTTACTGGACCGATCAGTACTGACCCAGCTCAAAGACCTGCAGAGGCAGGGTGAGGAAGCCTGATCGGGGGGAGTAGGGGTTGTTCTGACCGGGGGCCGTGCACACGTCATCTGAGGGGGGAAGCAATAGCAGGAAGGACACCTGGTCCCCAAACTCCAACACCTCCTGGGCGTAGATACGGAAGTCCTGTGCCTGCAAGGGAGACGTTGTAAACTTAATCACAAACGAGATTGATGCCACAATAAAGCATATGGATAATAAGTATGGACGTAGGCTTAAAATATATAGATTGTTGCTGTTGACATCTTTAATTGCAGCTTGCATTTATTTCTGTTTTGTAAGGTCCACGAAGTTAATCTAGATAAGAACCACATTTCCATAAGAAACAGTTAATAGGGCCGGCTCCCTATTCAGCTAAAGTGCATTTTTGCAGCAATGTAATTTCAGCTGTAATTTCTGTAAGTTCCTTTACAGTTCCTTTAATTCTTTATCTCACAAAACATGTATGAATCAACATGGACGCTGACCTGGCTGACAGGGATGTTCATGTGGGCCATGAGGTCCTTCGCAGCACTGCGTAGATCCTGTAAGAGGCAGTGCGGGGCGCTCTGGACATCCTGGTCCATCTCCATGGACTCCTCCAGAGAACTGAGGGCCTGTAGCCACTGCCACTCTTCTCTAATTCACGCAGGCACACATATGATAGATTTTTTGTATTTCAATGACAGTATCATAACACTAAATTAATGAATTGCCTAATAAACATCAGTGGGTGGTATCCAGGTACCTCACCTAGAAACATTACAATTGTCTCGTATCTTGGTGTGACAGAGGATGTTGGGAAGCTTCTGAGGCACCAGGGCTCTGATCTGGTCGACAGAGCTACATAGCTTCAAGTAGCCCAGGTACAGGCCTGGGGATAGGTGCTTTCTGCTTCGTCTGTGGTACGCCAGCTTCTCCTGAAATAGATGGGGGAAAAATGGTAAAGACAGGAGACAGCTGTTGTTGATGTCTGGGATTGCCTTTGAAATTGTTTATTTGAATGTCAGATGTTGTTGGTTTAAGAGCTTTAAGGATTGCATGGCTCCTGTCTGTGGTAAAACTGTTTATATGAAATAATAATAACTACACGATGCATTTAATATTGTTTTGATAATAACATTTCTTCATAGTTGGCATTATACATTGTATTTATATGACATTATATGATTGTAGGCCCCAGACCTGAGGCTCCAGCCATTGTTTTAAGAATGGCATGTCCAACCCACTATGCAGCATAGACAAAACAACTTCGAAATGGCTGGTATCAGGTTCAACAGAAAAGACAGACTTGACTTTTAGAACATGTTGACTATAAAACGTAAATGCTAAAATAGACTTTAATAGAAAAAAAAAGAATATGTCCATAAGACAGTTTAATGTTCCAGACATTTCATGGTTTAATGGAATTTAAGCATAAGGAAAGTTGTTTTGCAGAAATCAATCCAGAAGTCTTGATGCTCAATATTGGACTTAGATAAGCCATGTACTGTACAGTCAGGTCCATTAATATTTGGACACTAAGTTCTCATTATTTAAGCTGTCTACCACAGCATATTTGGAGATCAATAAAAAAATGAATATGCTGTAATTTGAGGACATTTACATCCAAATCAGTTGAACAGTTTAGGTATTTCAACACTTTTCATATGTAGAGTCCCAGTTTTTAAGGGGCCAAAGCTAATTGGACTATTGGCTGCTCAGATTTTCCATAGCCAGGTGTGTATCATTCAATCATTTAGTTAATTTACAAATAAGCAGAAAAAAGGTCTACATTTCATTTCAATTGTGGCATTTGTATTTACAATCTGTTGCTGTTAACCATCAATATGAATACCAAAGAGCAATGCCAGCGAACAAGTAATCATTAGGATGAAAAATCTAATCAAACAGAGAGATTGCAAAAACATTTGGTGTGGCCAAATCAACTACGGTACTTGGTACATTCTTAAAAAGAAAGAACACACTGGTGAGCTCAGGATCCCTATTATATTACTGAGACTGCACTTGTGAAGGTGATACATTACCTCCAAATAGCATCTGACCAAGGCTATGCATCTGTCCTTGTGCTTCATTAACTTTGATACCATTGATTACCACTTTCTTTTAAACAGATTGGAAACCCATATTGGACAACGAGGACATGTTCTCTCATAGTTCAGATCCGATATACCAAAAATATATCAGTTTGTATCTCTTAATGGTCTATCTACGTAACACAATAAGGTATGCTTTGTTTATTCTTAGGTTGGGACCCCTATGGTTTTCACACCACAACAAAAATCCCTTAGCATTACACTGGACCCAGGACTCTCTGTTGACGAACATATAAAACATATGTCAAGATCAGCTTTTTTACATCTCTGGAACATTGCAAAAACTTGAAACATTTTGACAAGAAAATATACTGAAATATGTATTTCAGGGTGGTTAGTTAGATGGAATACACTGTGTGGACTACACTTGACCCTCTTTCAGGGTGGTTAGTTAGATGGATTACACTGTGTGGACTATACTTGACCATCTTTCACAGTGGTTAGTTAGATGGAATACACTGTGTGGACTTCAGTGTGGTTAGTTAGATAATAATACACTGTGTGGACTATCCTTGACCCTCTTTTAGGGTGGTTAGTTAGATGGAATACACTGTGTGGACTATACTGGACCCTCTTTCAGGGTGATTAGTTAGATAATAATACACTGTATGGACTATACTTGACCATCTTTCACAGTGGTTAGTTAGATGGAATACACTGTGTGGACT
>JACXGM010007571.1:0-10198 GCA_016801145.1 Umbra pygmaea
AACTAGCCCTTTTGTTTACTTCAGCAGATGTTAAAGCTATTCCCTAATTCTAAAAAGATTATCCGTCATCAATTTATGGACAATTCATAATGATATCACATCGGATAGTAGGCTTTAGTGCTAAATGGTAGACTATAGTAAAATAAAAAGTGCTTAGAGCTGCTAAATGTATTTGTAGTTTGTTGATTTCCAAGTATAACACTTGGTGAAATGTTTTCAGTGTGTGTGTATCCGTTTTTCTACATTTCCATCTCATTTTACCAAAACCGTGATAATATTGATAACCGTGATAACTTTGGTCACTATAATCGTGATATGAAATTTTCATACCGTCCCATCCCTAGTGTGTACATGTAGGCTTATAAAAGCTCAGTACAATGAGCTGTTTGGCCAGTCCAACTCACAAGGTGACTTGGAGGTAATGTATGTTGCAAAACATTTAAATAGAATGAGCAATAATAGTATACAAGGTACTATATTTAGCACTAATATTACTAGATATACTGTAAATACTGGATATCTTAGGCCAATCCAATGTCCAGATCTGAGAGGCTGTCTGAAATCCCTCTACACAGTAATTCATTGCCCTGAATCAGTTCTTCTTTAGAAGACAATGAAAACCAGTCATGTTTTGGACCTTCAGGACCCGCCTGAACAATGGTGACATTGTGAGGGGGTGTTCCACCGTCATGTTAAAGGCAGATGAAGGACAGTGTCAGCCCTCATGGAGCACATGTACAGAGCTAATACACTTCCTGTCTCATCTGTTTGATGACACGTCAAATGGGGGAAACGCCTTGAAGCTTGAAGATCTGGCCGTTCTCTTCATTTCTATTTCCTTTCCTCTCATCTTTCTCTGGTCCCTTCCTCCTGTAATCATTCACGTCTTGTCTCTGGTTCAGAGGCCTTTGCATCTTGTGTGTGTCAGATTTAAAAGGGTCAGCTGTTCCTCTGAAGTGTGTGCAGTCTGCCCCCCCCCAGATAATGGCTGCCCACTGCTCGCCTCACCATCATCACAGCTGCTATATGCTCCAGCGTGGCCTCGCTCGCCATAATTCTATTCCAGCCTGAACCTGTCGCTGACGACAAGCGTTCCACCTTTGAATGTCGATGGGTCAAATCATCAAACGTTTCCTTTTTCCTACTTTACTTTCTCTCCCGCCCGCCCCCCCTCCGGGGTTAAGGTGAACTTGATCTTGTGCTCTGTGTTGAAGGGAAACAGCTTGTTGGATTTGGAAATTGAAAGTTACAGTTAAGCAGCCAATCATTGGCCAGGTAAACTCGAGGTCTCGGCACCCTACAGAGAAACACGTAGCGCAGTGCTGGGAATTAAATGGGACATTTGCATTTATTTCTATCTGGCCTTACTTATTCATGTATACTGTATGTATTTATTCATATACAACTCATCCATCGATATTCCCTTTCCTCATTCTCCCTTCTAGCTATGTGCTGCTAGTGTACATGTTAGTATTTCATGGTCTTAGCATATCATAAAAAGATGTGACCATGCATGACAATTTAATAAGCTTGCTTTTTTAAAGTGAATTCACTCTTCATTGGAATTTAATTTGCACCAAAATGTCCCAGGGCTGCTCATTTGTGTTGCTGGCAGACAGACATATATTAAGCATTGCTGTCTAGGATATTAAGATGCAAACCTCCCTACGCATACGTATCCTTGTGCCTCCAAGAACCATGTCTCCTTTACTCTCTAGCATTTGTGTTCTAAAGGCTAAGACGTCATCGTTTGTTGTTTTCCACACCAATTTTTGGGTGATTTTCCTAACCCTACATGTTAACGGGAACTTTGAATCCTTAGGATAAATTCTACATGTTAACTGCGACTCTAAATCTCTAAAGACACACCGCGCCGATTTGTAGGGCTTGCGCTCCCTGGTGTCCAGTTTACCTCAGTTCACCTCACGACTGTTAGCGAGTAGCGATTCCTCCGGTTGAATTGCTATGAGAATCCAGATGCTAGATCCTTTTCTCGGGGGAAGTTCTAATTGCTTTCACATCTGAGCACAGAGCGAGCGTGTGTATTTGCCCCAACCTTAAGACCCATCAAACATGTTAAATGGGACTCTAAAGCTCTGAAACACACCTCACATTTGAACTAGGACTCTAAAGCTCTGAGACCCATTCTACATGTTAGCTGGGATTCTGAAGCTCTAATGCTGGAGTGGATTCACACCAGGCACGGCAAACTGGTTGCATTGCGGCGGAAGTCCATTCATTTCAATAGGAAGCAATGCCCACCGCTGCGTCAAATCTACCGAATCCGCCAGAATGTGGATGCGGTGCGGCGGGTGTGTCGCAAGAGTTTAAATTATCCAACTTGTTCACTGCTTTGCCGTACCAGAACCGGAAGTTGATGTACCACTGAGGAAACGCTAATATGTCGCTTTCACCTATCTGTTGATGGTATTGCAAAAAAAGCTTGACAGCTTATTAGAGTTTTGTATTGTCATTGAATACTAAACTGAAAACAGCTCCTGCTAGTCACCTTGCTGGAGGAGGACAGTTGTATGCAATGTTGTCCACCATCTTGAAGATGCGGAATATTGATTACGATTACGATTGCGGTGTACAAGTGTGTCTGCATTACGATGCTGTACTGTGATTTTTTGCTGTGCCTGGTGTGAATCCAGCATGAGACACATCCTACACGTTTATATGATACATTTTAGACAATTAGCAGATGCTCTTATCTAGAGCGACTTACAATAAGTGCATACATTTAAGAGAAGCTAGCTAGGTGAAACAACTACATGGTAACTGGGACTCTAAAGCTCTGAGACAGCTTACACAAGGGGCTAAAACAGCTACTAACAAGGCAGTATACTGGCTGCATCTTTTGTTTCATGTGGAGATTTTTCTGTCCTGTGAAGAAGTCTCCCAGGGGAAGATGGCAGCATGTTCTCCTCAACAGTGGAATATTGATCTGTGTGGGTCTGCTTGCTTCCATCCTCCACTGCCAGATGTGGGGGAGGGGCGGCTGTGGGAAAACATCCAAATTATGTCTTCCGCTTTGACCGACTCTTTGCTCCCTATGTAGTGTGCATCCTTTGACTGTAGGCCACTGGGGAATAGGGTGACATTTGGGATGTAGTTTACTCCATTCTCACTGGCTAATTATTTCGCTCTCTGTTCCCCAACCAGGGCCACTGTGCCCCCCTTAAGCTTGCCCTAAGGACACCTCCACCCGCCTGCATTTGCCCAGAAAGGTTGTTGCTTAACTTCCGTATTTCTGGGCCTATTCATTATTGATTGGTGAAGTGCTATGAGTGACATCTGCAGATAGGCCTTAATTCAATCACATCTCCAGGGGCTGGTTCATTTAAATGTATCTACTTGGTTTTCACGTGAATCATGTATCTCAATTTTTGCCCATTTTCCTTTTTATTTTTCATTTAAAGCAGACACCCCCTTGAATTTAGTGAAACCAATTTTTTCGTACCAAAATAACCCATTTTTATTTGCAGTATAAGGGGGAGGAACTATTGGAATCACAGACAGAACACAATTTTTCCTTTTCCCAAAATGCTTTGGGAGATACAGAATGTATTATGATAAATATTAAATATTTTTACATAATACACTTTAGGTTTGAGCCTGACTATGGGTTCTCTGATTTAGTGCTTCCCAGGATTTGGTGAGATCAGATTATCTATCCTGCCAAATCGCTCTCCAGCGACTCCTTGTGTTCAGTTCGGGCGCCTGAAAATTTAATTGCGGATGTATAGTTGGTGACTGTAATCATCCCGTACGTGATCTGACTAAAGGCTTCCGTGTTGGGTGAACAGTGCGAAAAGAATTGACGGCTAGGCAACATGTGGTTGGATGAACCATGTGCATGCACTTCGCGATCCCACAGATTTGTCCAAGGAGTTAAGGAGAGGCTGACAATGAAGGTTTAGTGGGAATTGGGAAGGGAGGAAATAAATAAATAAAAATAAATAATGCTTTCAATGCATTTAAAAAGAATACAATGAAAACAATACAATTTAATAGGGACTGCTGTTGTAATAGTTATATTTCTATGGATATGTTTGTAACCATTGCATCATTGTCAGTTCCTCTGGTTTTATTATTCATAGGTATGTTTTGGGGTAGATTAAAAAAACAATTATTCCATAAACTTTGACAAAATTTCTCACAAATTCCAAATAAAAATATTTTCATTCAGAGCCTTTATTTGCAGAAAATGACAACTGGTCAAAATAACTAAAAAGATGCAGTATTGTCAGACCTCGAATAATGCAAAGACAATATGTTCATATTAATTTTTAAACATCACAATACTAATGTGTTAACTTAGAAATAGTTCAGAAATCAATATTTGGTGGAATAATAATTATTGGATAATAATAATAATTGGCTCTAGAGGTTTTAAATTCGGTTGGCAAAAATTTAGATGTTGAGAGGCCAACTCGGACCATGAATTAAGTTAAATGTGCGTAGCGTTCGTTCCCAGCTGAATGATGGTTAAGTCATAAGTCAATTGCATGTCCAAATCGTTCATGCCTTAATTCATTGATTGTGTGTGTGACTTATTCACCAAGGAGAGCTAGCTATTGGGCCACTTCAGACATTCTGAGTCTCCATATACAGTTGAACTTTATTGGATGATATCCTGTAAGCTGGGAGAGGCTAAGGGCGTTATAGACATTTTAAATATTCATTTTGCAGAGTAAATTGGTTTCTTCACACTAGTCCTCTGTCCCCTTAGCCCACCTTATTTTGTCTTTATATTAGCTTCTGCAGGGACATATCAATAGAGTTGTGGATATTCCACACAGGCTGATTAGATTGCATGTGGAGAGGTTCTCAGACTCAATAGTTGCAATTAGCGCCAATACGGCTAATAAATCTGTTTGTTCAAGAGAACAGACAAATAGGCTAAGACGTTTTTTTTTTGTCCGGAAGGTATTTTAAGCAGCATCTTAAATTATTCACAAAGATATAATGCTTTTGATGTAGCTTTTATTAGCATGTCTACTTTATTGTTGTTTTGACTGCCTCCAGGGAAGAAGCTACAGAGGTTCTTTCCCATGTCATGATCGCTTGCTGTAAATATTTTGTTAACCTGCTTGTTGCCACCATGAAAAATTATTCTTGTTTCAGTTGAAGGCTAAGTCAGCGATCAATTCCACTCTGGATTTTCTGGTTTGTCTAAGGCATTTCCTTATGATCAGATTTCTTGGTTGTCCTATGATACATGCAACCACTTAGCTACAACTTCCAATGTGCAACTAAATCCCCCTGAATTCATTAGCATTTGAGTGCAGTAACACTGGCCCTTCATTACCTAAAGCAGTGGTTCTCAAATCTCTCCTCGAGGACCCAGGACTGTTTCACTTTTTATTATTTTTCTTTTGTGATTTTCACCCATTTCTTCTCCCCTCCCAATTGGTATTGTCCAATTCTTACTGACCCTGTCTTGTCAGCAACTCCGCAAATCCTTGGACAGACGCAGGATGGTGAGGGGCGCTCACACGGTTCATCCAACCACATGTCGCCGAGCAGGCCGATTCCTTTCAGACTGCTCCTCCAACACAGACGTTTTTGTCAGATCACGCTCACCAACTATACTAGAATTTACAGGTGCATGATCTACACACAAGGAGTCACTGGAGCAAAATGTTGGATTATCAATTCCAAATCCCGGGCAGCGCTATTGTCAGTAATAGGATAACGGAGACAGATGCAGGTCTGATAAAGAAGGGTTGTTTTAATGATTCCCGCTCACGGAAGGTATCCAACACATAGAAGTCTTGTAGCATGTACACGAAAGGATAGCAAACAATAATGAACAAAAGGCAAATAAAAGGAACAGGCTCATATCCTGTTTGTGATTGCTGATAATCAACAGAACCGCTAGCACCTGCGTGCGTAAAAGGCAACATAGAGCTGAGTCATCTCTCCCTGTCAGACAGTGTACATGGTGCGTAAAACATAGAGAAGGATAGAACCACAAACTCAATATTCCAAGGAATCTAAGAGTTGACAGCGCCTGGGCAAGGGTGCCGATGTGACAGCTATGCCAATTTTGTCTGCCTTGTGCTAGGGTCCAGGCAATGTCTGAGAAGCCATAGTCATACTCAAACCATTGGATCCAAGTAAACAATTGCTCATGGAAATTCTTAAAGCATGACTGTGTGGAATGTGTATTATTCTGCTGTAACCTATTAATAATCAATTCATCAACATGTAAGTTATGTTCCCTCTAAGAAATAAATCATGATGGTCAAGTCAGTCAATATAGTAAAAATCACTAGAAAATAAATTCAGCAATTAAGTAAATTTAACACATCTGTTTTTTCAGGTCTGCTACAAAAAAAACAAGAATACCCTACATCTGTCTAGGAAGCGGGTTTCTGACCTTATCAAGCAGGTTAAGTTCCTGACTGATGATTTATTTCATCAAGTTAATGGGAAGCAAACAACAGGCCCTTCGTGAAATTAGTTTGATATGTGTGGTTTAGATAATTTTATCTGTTGTCTAATAACACAGATTTATAGAACCTAACCTTATTTGCCTGTGAATGTTGACGACTCGTTGGTGTGAATGCACATTAAGCATACAGCACGATCCTGTTTCCCACAATGTCGGGAAGGGCCCGTAATTCATCCAGGCTGTGACGCTAATTCAACCACAGTGACCCTGACCTGGACCCGTGTGTATGTAGAGCAATGTCAGGGCGGCTGCCACAATGACAGATCTGCAGAAAATGAAACGTTACACTACAATATGGGTTGGGTAATTGACCGCGATTGTGAATCCTTTCTTCCCCCGTGGCCTCCCCCTCTATATTTCATTCAGTTTTGCCATTACGAAGATTTAAATAGGGTGGGGGCTCTCCACACAATAGCCTTCCTCTTCTGTGTTCATCCCTCATCATGGTAAGTGGGACGTGTCTCTGCATCACATTTATTTGGGGGGGACGTCGGAACAGTTCCATCACTTCACAATGCAAAAAAATCCTATAGAAAATAAGACACCGAATTGTCAGTTTTCAGACGGTCTGTCCGTTGCCTTTATCGGCCCACCGAAGTCACTGGAGGTTCAGGCAAGAGTGCTGGTAACGGCTTGGGAACAGGGGCAGCCTAGGAACAGGGGCAGCCTAGGAACAGGGGCAGCCTAGGAACAGGGGCTGCCTAGGAACAGGGGCAGCCTAGGAACAGGGGGAACTTGATAACGATGGTTAATTAATGGCACTGGAGGTACCTGGCATCCTTTGTATCTACTCACCTGCTGAGGAACACAGTAGATCGGTTGGAGAGAAATAGCACTTGTCCATAGCAGTAACATTTTAAAATATTATTTGTTCTCAAACCTGGTTTTGGATAAATATTACATAAAGTAACTAGTGATTTTCGTGTGGGTTCATCTGTAGAAAACATCAAGGTCTCAGCACGAATCCCTGCTAAAAGAAAACACCTTAACGTATCCTGATACCTAACTTTATTTAAACTTCAAAAGGAATTGACACACCTTTGTGCTGGTTGAACATGTGGTTGATAGATTTTTGCACACACAGAGATAGACACAATCCAGAATTCCTCTTTCCCCTATGCTTTGGCATCCAGATTTTATCTCTAGTTTTATATCAATATTACAAGTAATAGTAGATGGCTTTTCCTAGCATTGTTTTAAACCAGGTGGGTTAAAGGCACCGTAAGATTCTATATCTTATCCTCATCCTCTGCCCTCTCACATCACTGACTGACCTGAAACAACCTTGTAAATACCCTCAGCTATGTTGCCATGGTTTCAAAGCCCATCTCGTGTGTTTTTGTTGTTGTCTCTAGAACCTTCCGAGGAAACCTTTTAAATGCATCTGCAACTTCTCATGAGAACGGAATTAGATGGTTTTGCAGACAGACTCCATTCCATCCAGCCAAATTGAATATTACACATACATTTGTTGCAGAAACAGGGAGGTTGTTTCCTAAAGATTTAAATTAAGATGCTTCTTTCCCGTCAGACAGGTAGGAGCTCTCACATTCTCTGAGGTAATTTGGGGAGGGTGAACGTCAGTCTGTGCGTAACGTCTGTGTGTCTTGTGTGAAGGATGAGAGCAATTTCCTGTTAAATAATGTGGACATTCGGGATAATTACATTGTTTCAGTGAGTATTTTCAATGAGACCAAATTTAAAGCATATTGCTACACCAGGCCAGCAAACCCTTTGAGTAAACTTTAAATCTGTCACAAGGTGTGTAGCAGGGATTATTGCTGACAACTGTGAAGGGAACTGAAAGTAAATGTTTTTTTTATACTGAATAATACTGCGAAAAAAAATGACTGAAAACAAAATATACTATGATGAACACTGAACTGCATGACAAACACTCACAAAACAATTTGAAAATAAGAACAAAAGATGCAAAACAAAAATAGGAACTAAATATCATACTAATGATTGTAAATGAAAGCAACTGCAGGTGTTTGATGGTTATCTATTCGATAACAAAATCATGTGAGGAAAGTCAGGGAAACGGAAACCAGCACACAAAATGGAGTCGCCGAAGGCAATGACTCAAGCTCTCCAGGAGGGTGCGCCACACAAGGCCCCTTTCAGGAGGGCAAACCCCGATGCCACCACCAGGAGCCGGGAAAGTAGTGGAGGCTGGTGGAGCTTGCCTGGAGGGGAGTGCAGCTGCAGGGGCCCCCATCCGGAGGGTGCAGAGCTGCAGACCCTGGCAGGGGGGTTGGTGCAGCTGGCAATGGCTGAGGGGATGTTGGAACCGACTGGTACCCGCCACAGAGTCAGCGCTGCAGGCACAGGGGTTGGTACAGCCGGCACCCACAGCAGGGGCTGAGCAGCAGGCTCCAGTGGTGGCGGTAATGCTGCTGGTGCCGGCTGTGGCATAGGGGGCAGCGCAACGGTATCAGCCATTGGGGAGGTGCCCCGGTCTCAGGACTGACCAAGGTGTGGGGGGTGGAGGCCCCGTGGTCTCTGCCTTTTAGGGACGGAGCAGCACTCCCTCCAAAGCAGGAAGCTGATCTCCTGTCTCGGCTGTAGGAGGCGGTGTAGTCAGCACCAGTGGCAGGGGTGGTGTGGCTGAAACCTGACGGCGTATGAGGATGAGCCCACCACGGTAACTGGTGGTGGCGGCGATATCGCCCTCCTGAGGGGGAGGCTTTGGCAGGGCTACCGTAACGGTCCCCCCTCCTGGAGGTCTGGAGTCAGTGTTCCAGCCCAATTACTCTATTTTGTCTGTTTACTAGACGCATTGTATCCCACATCTACGTTTCACCACTCGATTACTTTAGTCTGACAATCAAGCACACAGACCAGATCCAAATCATTCACCATCTATCTGTATTTAGGTTCCTGGTTTTCCTGTGTTAGCTGTCAGTCAATGTTGCTCTATGTTACGTTTGTGTGTTAGGTGTAGGTCTGTTCTGTGTATACTCTATGTTTTGGCTCATCGTCATCACTTTGCTTTGTGTGTTTTTCATTCATTTCCATCCTTTGCAATACTCTCCTGTTCCTCCCTGCACCAGCACTAATCGTGACAAATCTCGTTGAATCTCTGACTCTTTCCACTGAGGTAAAGGTAAATATTAAGAGTATTGGTGGTCTAACCAAAGAACGTCGGATGTTTGGCTATGCGTCATGCATTTAATCCCAACTCCTCATAAGACCAAATCCATCCGCTATGCTTCCGTAGTGGCAGCACATTGCAACGCTGTCAGCCATAATGAACTGTATGCCACATCCAGCTACTGACAGGACAGCAGCCTATTTGTGCCGAAGCCAGAGAAATCTGGGGCTAATGTATGTACATAGTAAATTAGCCTCACCGATTTATTTTGATTCACGAGTCAATCAATGTGGCTGTAAGCAACTGTGGCTGCAGATCGTTGACAAGGTTCCTCAAACTAGTCTGCTGTTCAATATTTATTTATTTATTTATTTATTTACATCCCAAAGCAGAGGAGGCACACGGGAGGCAGGCTTCTCTTTTACAGTGTTTCCCACCTTTGGTTTTGCCGTTGGGGCTCCGCAAGGTGGGGTTCTCTCTCCCACACCATGCGTGTGTGTGAACGTTCCTGTTTGTGTTGGGATGAATGCATATTGTTTAGTGTGCGCATGCGTGTAAGAGTGTGTGTGTGTTTAAGTGAACCATCGTTTGCATGTTTGTGTGCGTGCGTGCAAGCTATGGAAGTGTTTGAGGATGCG
>JACXGM010007571.1:10298-30471 GCA_016801145.1 Umbra pygmaea
TGTGTGTGTGTGTGTGTGTGTGTGTGTGTGTGTGTGTGTGTGTGTGTGTGTGTGTGTGTGTGTGTGTGTGTGTGTGTGTGTGTGTGTGTGTGTGTGTGTGTGTGTGTGTGTGTGTGTGTGTGTGTGTGTGTGTGTGTGACTGTGGGTGTGTGCAGGGAGGAGGGGGCGGTACAGTGCGTGTAGTTCAGTGCCCCCCTCCCCCAGGGAACTGCCTGTTCATTATTCTTCCTAAAAGAACCATTAAAATTTCATCAGTGCAATGCAATCTGTGTTCCAGGGTGTGGAGTTGTATGTGTAGGTGGGGGTGTGTGTGTGTGTGGTGGGGGGGGCGTAGTGGGGGGAGAGATCGTCTCACGTTCACCACTCCCTGCCTTGCCTCTCGTCTCCGTGGTTTCTCTCTGGCTCAATCCACGCGGATGCAGAGGTTGAGGGGCTCGTCTCAGGCGGAGTCACACCCCCCCTCCAACCGCCCAGCACCAGCCGGGTCTGCCCTCGGGGCGATGGGAGGAAAGAATGAGGACTTAACAAGGTGCAATTGGATTTTCCGGGGGAACGGTCTCCGCTAGGCTGGCTGTTTGTGGATACCTGCTGTCTGTACCGTTGCGGATCGGGGGGCTTTGGGTGATTAGGCACTGGTCTGGGATGAGCGCTTTTAGCAAGGGGGATACGCTAGGCCGTGTTTACGTGACAATATCAGGTAAGATGGTTTCAGTGTTTCGCTGCCTGCCACTGCTCCTATTGGTCCAACATGTAATTAACTTGTTGGAGTTGATTGATTCATTTCGACAAAGGCAAATGTCAGGACAGAGTTGATTGATTATTTTGTTCCAATTCTCTCTCTCACATCTTAACTGTAGATCATTTATGTTAAGTCTTAATTAACCACCGTGGCATGTGCTTAGTTTGCTTTCCTGCATATTTTTAATTTTACCATTTATTTTACCAAGCTGACTAAGAACCAGTTCTTATATGCAGCAACAGTAAATATGTCACCTAGAAGATTATCCTTGAAAGACCTCTTGAATCGAGCAGCCGTTGCCCGCGTCTTGTTCCCGCTTCCTCCTACACATGTCGCTTTGTTTCCTCAACAGGGACAGGTGTCGCTCGCTCCGCCGCTCTCACTGAGTGCCAGGTAGCTCGGATACATTTTAATTGAGCCTTTAATTGGGACTTCTTTCTGGTCCCGAATGCTCGGGTGGTTCTTCACAGGACCGTCTGTACGCGCATGATGGATGGGGCTGAGGACGCTGGAGGGTGGGGGGTGGCTGTGGGGAGGGATGGAGATAGTGCAGAGGACAGGCTGTAGATCACAGAGTGGCTAATGGAATACAGGGGTGTTGAAGTGTCCTCGTTACCAACCCCCTCTAACCCAACACACACACACACACACACTAGATAACTGATTTTCCTAGGCTCAGACCAGAGCAAACGAGCACAGACATTTGCTGGCCCTTCGTTGGTATCCAGGATAGAGAGGGTCAGCTGATCAAATGATCTGGGATGGATTAATTCATTCTGCAAGCCAGCAAGGGATTGTCTGATCATGCGTCCCTCACTAAAATCACACAAGACCCCAGGGAGTCAACAAACCTCTGTTTTAAGGGGCTACTGTTTCTGCGAACCCTCAGTCCTGACTTTATAATGATTCCAACTAAAATAAACATAACTTGCCCTTGTGGACCATGGCAATGTGTTTTCTTATGTGTTTGTTTTTTGACACATTTTCACATTTTGGAATTGAAAATGATAAACTGAATTAATTATGATTGACTAACTGAATAGTAAAATGTTGAGTGACTCAGACTTCTATAGTGGTCCGTGACCTCATCTGGCGTAGCTACAAACAACTCCAGGAAGACCGGTAATCTGTCTGATCTTGTCTGCTCCATGCAGCGTTCCTCACACAGATCCAGCATCTCGGTGTATTTTACGGAATTTTCCAGTAAGCTTCAGGGTTGCTCTCGTCCCTCGGAAATGAGAGTCACTTTGCAGAATGACAGTATTTTCATTATACACATGTTTAGTACAAAAGAGCTAGATAGATTATATCAGTGTCTTCAATGGTACCCTATCCCCTATGAAGTAGGCCACCAGTTGTTAAATGTAGTGTGCTAGACAGTAGGGTGCCGTTTGGAATTCAAATCGTGGGTTCATCAAATGCTAATATTCTACGTACATCCACCCAGTAGGTGCAGTATATTCATCAGCGCCTTTGTTGGAAACAGAATAACAGCTAAAGGTCTCCTAACACCTTCACTCAAAAACCTCTGGAAGCTGAGAATCCCTGGATTTCAGTGAAAAGAGAGACTAGAAAGGCTCAATTAATTTCCTCCGCCTTTATCGTAAGCAGTGTGCTTTGAAAACACCCACAGACGCTGCTATCTAGGTTTGATTACGCGTGCGTGTAGTCGTTTTCCCACTCATTGCATTTCTCGGGTGGTCGTATAGTTTCCTCCTTATTTGGTTGTGCTTGGCGGTACAGCCCTCCCTCTGTGTTAAATATAAAATATGATGGATTCTGCAATCAATGATTGCAACATTGTGGAGCAGTTATCTCTCATTCTAAGGCCCTCACTGTGATTTAGTAATGCGCCCAGGGCTCGATACCCACTAAGGGCTGTAGAGATTATGTCTGTTTGGGAAGTGTGTGTGGGGGTCTGAGGGTGTATGCTTACAATGAGATATGATGTGTTTAGTTATGTGTGGAGGATGGGGCATGTCTATGATTTCGGTTCTTGGCGTGAAGTGTGTATGTGTGTGTTTTCATCGTTGTTGTTGTGTGTGTGTGTGTGTGTGTGTGTGTATGTATGACATTGTTGCCTGCCTCCTCAGCCCGTGGTGTCAGCTGCCCCCCTGGGGATCCGGTGTGTTGATTTTGCAGCCTGTAGTTCACCACAGGAATCTTATTATATTTAACAGGGTAAGGCACATCAGCATATTTAAAATGGAAAGATATTGAGTTGTATACACCTTCAGAGGTAACGCGTGTGTATGGTATAGCTGCAGTAAAAGTGGTTTTACATGTTCCAACAGGGTACAAATGCTGGCAGAACGCATGATTTTTGGGGGATGTAAATGGAGTGTTGTGTCATTGCAGCTGTGTTTGTTGTGACACTACTCCTACTCTGACCTTTGACCTCATGTTTCTGTTCATCTGGTTCATTTTTCTTCGGTCTGCGGGGTGCCATCGCTTTTGCGTTTCTACAAGAACCCCGAAAGGGAATTAGCCCGACAGGATCAACGCCTTCCCTGACCTTTTAATGTTCAACGTCTCTCTCTCTCTCTCTCTCTCTCTCTCTCTCTCTCTCTCTCTCTCTCGCTCTCTCTCTCTCTCTCTCTCTCTCTCTCTCTCTCTCTCTCTCTCTCTCTCTCTCTCTCTCTCTCTCTCTCTCTCTCTCTCTCTCTCTCTCTCTCTCTATCGCTCTCTCTCTCTATCGGTCTATATATCTCTCTATCGCTCTATCTATCTCTCTATCGCTCTATCTCTCTTGTGCGCTCTCCCCCTTACAGCTTTAAAGCAACGAGAGCTTAAAGAAACGGGAAGTGTATTTCCTCCAGTCAGGCTCCTCTGTAATGAGATTAGATTTTAATCCTAACACAATATCAGCAGATTACGCGCCCCTCTCATACACACCACACGCTGATGTCGGAGAATTGGCTTTGGCTTTTTGTCGGGGTTGGCTGGGTAGAATGACTTAACGAAATCTGAACGTAATTGGGTGGTAATTCTGATTGTATTGAGATGAATGATAGGGTATAGAAGGGCTTTCTCCCTCTGTGTTCTCTCTTCTCCGCCAGTGGAAGCGGCAGAACGAATTGCTTGAGGGGCTTCGGTGAGAGCGAGGGAGGCTGGGAGTGCCACAACACAAGGAACGATGCTGGGGACTGGAGAACAAAGACTTTTGTGTTCCTCCACTCTTCCTCTCCTTTCTCCTTGTCTCCTCCACTTGCTCGAATTGGTTTCGTGTCGACAAGACTCAGAGTCTAAAAAGTGATTTCCCGTCCTCTTCAAAATACAGACAACGGATAAACGTTTCAGGTTGTAGACTATTTGAAAACGGGGTAGATCATTGTGCCAAAATTTCCTCTGTGACAAATGTTTACCCCTAAAGTCATTTGGAAGCTCGTGTGGTGGCGCCACATCGTTATGCCTTGGCCATAGCAGTGACAACATCCTCCCACTGCCCCAGTATGTGTTAAACCTAAAGATCTGTTCTCGCTATTTAAAGCTTATCTCACTCAGGAATAGAGTTGAACCAAACAACACTGAATACCTACAGACTTCCAAACAACATGCACAGATGGACCTCGTCTGCCTTCCTCTCCCCTTTGTTACCGTGACAACAGGAAAACCAGGGTCATTTTCACGGTAGAGCTTTCTGCATTCACCAATCAAGGCAGGCGCTAAATGACTATTCGCTGAGATGGCTGTCTTTTTTTTGCAATGGAAAGCAGGAAAAGTTTTTCACACCAGTTTATAAGCGGTAGGGAAAACTGCTAAGGAGATGTATTGCATTTGTTTGCCTATCTTTTAGTTTCTTAAGACCTTGTAGCAGTGAATGCAGCATAGAAGTCCCCACAGGGCAGCCAGTAATGATAAATTGCTGGCGATTTATTTTGTGCGTGCAGTTGGGATTCTTCATGGCAGTCTTAACTCCCTGCTTTGAATTTGCTCCCACTCTCTCTCTCTCTTTCTCTCTCGCCCTGTGTCAAAAATGTGCCATTCTCTTACGTGGACACCTATCGCTCGGTTTCAAATTTACACTTTGCTGGTCTGTGGTTTCAACACCAAAGATAATATAAAATAGAATTACAGAAAACTTTTGGAAATTATGGCGCTCATCTTAATACTGAAATGGTCTCTTGCCAAAGAACTTGGATGCATTAAAAGTACCAGAAACATCCTTAGATTTAAGGACTCATCATGTTCTCAGTTGTGATGTGTCCCTGGCCCACCACTATAGTTTGCCCCAGACAGGCCATGTTTTTATTTTCACCCTGAAATGGCACATCTGATTTAATTAGTCAACTACACATTAAGACTAATTGAATCATGAATTGAATCAGGTGTGCCATTTCAGGGTTAAAACAAAAACATGGCCTGTCTGGGACGCCCCGAGGAGACCATTGGGAACCACTGCTCTAGGCCACCAGATCCTCCTTAAATCAAACACTCTGGATTTTAGTGGCAAAACAAAAAGTAACACTTTGTCTCAAATAATTATGTTGGGCAATTGAGTTTGTGAATATATGTAAATTCTATAGTTTTGTTTGTCTTCAATGTCTTTGTCATTAAGTGTTTGGCCCTAGGAATACTAGCTGACAAAATAAAAAGGGTAGTAAGGTGCAGTTCAGTAATAAAAATGAAATAGCTGAGGTGTCTTAGTTGTAATATAGGCCTATTACATTTTATTGACCAAAATTACGACTTGGAACTTTACTCTGATGTCATCACTTCCTTTAAACCATCTCCCTCAGAGAGATGATGGCATTCCCTTACATGAGCCTGGACTCCTCAAAACTTATATACTTATGTAAGGATAGTGCTCATATGAAGCCATTCATTATCCCATAGGCCTAGTTCTTTGGCACCTTTGTAAACTATATTGTTAACAGAAATCACCCAAATGGCCCTGATCTAATGTTTACATAGCCTTGAATTGTTACTGACACACAAGGTGACACAAACAGGTTAAAATGGCAATTAAAGGTTAATTTCCCACACCTGTGCAATTAGTGTCTTTGTAGAAATAGTTAATGTGTTTGTTAGCTCTCACTTGGTCGCACTGTGCAGGCTAGATACTGAGCCATGGGGAGCAGACAAGAACTGAAGAATGGCAGTCAGTACTGTTCAATCACTTATTAAAAGGTAGAAGATTCAGGGATCTCTTGATAGTTGATACCAAGCCAAGGTCAGGTAGACCAAGAAAGAGTTCAGCCAAAACTGCCCGAAGAATTGTTTGGGATACAAAGAGAAACCTAGGGAGACATCGGTAACCTCGGGAGACATACTGGCTGCTCTGGAAAAAAACGGTATGGTTGTTTCAAGGAGCAGAATATGACGATACTTGAACAAATATGACCTGCATGGTTGAGTTGCAAGAAATAAGCCTTTATTGCACCAGTGCCACAAAAAAGCCCAATTACAATATGCCCAACAACACCTTGACATGCCTCACAGCTTCTGGAACAATGTAATTTGGAGTGACAAGACCAAAATAGAGCTTTATGGTCAGAACATAAGTGCTATGTTTGGAGAGGGGTCAACAAGGCTTATAGTGTAAAGAATTCCATTCCCACTGTGAAGCTTGGTGGTGGCTCACTGATGTTTTGGGGGGTGAGTTCTCTAAAGGCACGAGGAACCTTGTGAAAATTGATGGCAAGATGAATGCAGCATGTTATCGGAAAAATACTGGCCGGCAATTTGCATTCCTCTGCATGAAATCTGAGCATGAAACGCTCTTGGACATTCCAGCATGACAATGACCCTAAGCACAAGGCCAAATTGACTCTCCAGTGGTTATAGCAGAAAAAGGTGAAGGTTCTGCAGTGGCCATCCCAGTCTCCTGACCTTAATATCATCCAGCCACTCTGGGGAGATCTCAAACGTACGGTTCATGCAAGACGACCAAAGACTTTGCATGACCTGGAGGCGTTTTGCCAAGTCTTGTAGTCATTATATGGGCCTCTGACTCCACCCTGAATCACCTCCTTTTACAGGTCAGTCCATTGCTACTTCTTATGGCAGCGGGAAGGAATAGATTGCTTTCAGTCAGTAGTGAATATATATTTGTTGATATAATTTAACTTGTCCTTTGTGTGTGGGATAGCCAGGAGGACTGAGACCCAGTCCTGTGTTAATGCATTGTATATGTGCCAGCCCGATTTTTATGTATTTATTTATTTTTATGCACAATCGTAAAATCCCTGACAGACACCTTCTGCAAACTGCAAATACAATTCCCCTTCCCACTGTCCCTAGCCGAATCAAATTCACAATCATTCACACGTTACATCACACACCAATTCACAATCTCCTTCCGCAAAATAAGATTCAGGCAATTTTTCTTTTGCATGGCAATTACCATTGAGAACATCTTGCCAGAGATTCTCCTCAGGATTTATTCCTCAAGTTTTTTGTATACCTCAACAAGCATTCCAAATCCATTTAAACAGGATAGGTATTCTGAACATGTGCCACCCGGAAATGGCTTTGCTTTCATTAAATATCACTGTATGACAGTGGAGGGTATGACCTTTGAACTTTAAATAGATAAATAGGGGTCTTTCTAGTCTCCCTGAGGAAATCAGTGCAGATCGATGTCATCATTTACATGTCTTTAAATTAAACTAGCAGTGTGTATTTACATTCCAGGTCCATGATTCATACTTTATTGACCCTTTTGGAGAGTTACCGACACCCGTTGAATACCAAGTGTCAGCAAAAGAGCACAGGGAGCTTACGATGTCAAGTTAATGTTAAGATAAAGAATGCGAACACTGCAGCACAGTCCAGTGATGAAACAGCATTGACCAACCCTTTATAAATACTTTGTCAAAACCTTCTCTAGCATGATTCAACTACCTCGCAGAAGCCTAAAAACATTTCTTTTTTGTCTGAAAGCCAAAATTTGAGTGTTAATCTCCTTTAGTCACTGAAAGAATCTTGTCGGATTACAAATTGCGCACCAACAGTGTATCAACAACCTCCATTAAGCGTGAGACTCATTGTCATGTCTGTTTGTATTTTGTTTGTCCGAGTGTAAAGTGCCAGACCACAGGCTGCCGTTCCAGGCCCTCTGTGGATAATGAGGTTTGAAATGGCTTGTTGGCTTAGCTAGTTCAGTCGAGGGCAATTACATGGATGGAGAAATGCCTGTCAATAGTATATGATTTGTGGTAGCTTAGCGACGATTAGGCTTATCACAAAGGGAGAGAAGTGGCTTCCCATTTCCTGTATAGTGTACTACTTTCAACTAGGGTCTACAGAGCTGGGGTCAGAGGTCACACACTTGATCGAGGTTTCAGTGCCAGTTTCTGTGAATCTTTCTGTGCTTTTATGTACACACTTTCACCCTGACAGCAAAGCAAAGCGACAACAAACATTACATCACCGCAACAGAGGGGCGACAAAACGGGAATACAAATGGCTGCTGTTGTCATCGGGTGCACACGCCCCCACAGGCCCCGAGCCGTCTGCCGAGCAAAGACGCAGAAGTTTTGCTTTCTCTCAGATCTGTAAAGTGCATTATAATTACACACATCGTTAAATGTTAGAAAACAGGGGGCAGCGCGAACTACATACCCCCGGATTTTGGAAATGTGGAAGCCTGTCAAGAAACCTAAAATGTTTCTTTGCATGTCTGTTAAATATCTCACAGATTTAGTAGAGATTCATTGGCTGCATTTGTTGACTTATTATTTATGAAAACATTGCTGACGCAAAGATTAATCAGATGTACAGTATGACACCATCAGTTATAGCAGTGATGCTAAACTAAATACTGGAAAGAAATACATATGTACTGTAGTATACATTTTTGTATGTAATTTATCATGATATAAATGTGTCAATTTAATTTGAACACATGCTGTACATTTGTTTAAAAATGTTCTTCAGTATGAAGATAAACTTTTTCCACTACATACTCTTTCAGTTCAAATTGGTCTTGTGCAGAAAAACAAAACTTACGGTTTTTTATTTGTGGAATTTTGAGTAATTAAAATGTATTTGAGTTGGGTTTTCGTGACAAATAAAATCTGACATTTCTTCTAAATTAAATACAAATATGAAGCAGAAAATGGTTGATTGCAGAATAATTCACCTCAATTGGTATGACAACCATTAATGAGCTTTAGTTCTACCAATTGTCCCTTAAAGTCCAAACAACAACTACATCATGAAAAATAGGCAACATTCAAAGCAATTTCAGAAAAAGGTTTTTCATTAGCACAATCAGTGGTAAGTTACAAAATTTCCAAGGGATTGAATATCCCCCAGAGCACAGTAAAATCAGTTGTTAATAAATGTTGACGTGGCACAACTCTGAATCCACCCTTAACTGATAATTCATTCTAGAAGGGCATTAGTCTGGGAGGCTACCAACAGGTATATGACAACTCATATGAAGTTATAATGGTCCACAGCTGAGTTGGGAGACACTGCGTACAACAACAATCACGAAAGTGTCCTTTATAGGAGAGTTACAAATTGAAAGTAATTGTTGAAACAGTTGCTTCAAATATTGTCTCGTTTGCCAGAAGGCATGCGAGAGACGTAGATTCTATGGTTTTATTAGACTAAATTAGAGCATTTTGACCTTGATGCTAAGCTCTAGGTTTGGCACAAGCCTGACACCACACATCATCCTGAGAACACATGGTGAGGCATGTTGGTGGCAGCATCATGCTATGGGAATGCTTCTCGGTATCAGGTCCTGGAAAGACTGTGAAGACAGAAGGCAAAAGGAATGCAGCAACGTATGTAGAAATCCTGTATGAAGTCTTCAAGGACCCTTGGAAAATGTACCTAAACATATAGTACAGCCAAAGCCACAATGGAGTGGCTTAAATGCAATAAGGTCATTGTAATGGTGTGTTCCAAGCTGGACCTCAAGCCATTCGAAAATTGCTGTTCATCATGTTTATAGAGCTTGAGCATTATTGCAAAGAATAATGGACAAAAACTGCTGTTTGTAGATGTTCAGAACTGGTAGAGAGTTCTGTAACAGAATAAGTTAAATCTAATTGCTAATAGGTCTATGCTGAGAATGTGTCTGCAGTCACATCTGCCTTGCAAATTTAGCAATAAAAAGAAACAATGGGCTTTTGCTAAACTTAGGCTGTTTCAAACTTGCTGCATCCACATTTGTTGGTTATGATAATATTCTGTAAATAATTGCACCACATAATTGCACCACATACCTGCAGTAATTAGACAAACACAAGGGCTTCTAAAAATACGATGTCTTTTTTCTGTAAGCTATAAGGCAACACACAAGTATATGTTCATCTGCAAGGATAGCTTTTTATTCATATCACTGTGTAATACAAAAGTACCATCTAAAATCTTTAACTGTGAGATGGTCGCCGATCCATTACATGCTTCCTCTAAGTATGTATCGCCAAGCCAGTTGATTATCACACTGCTCAACATGACTTTAGCATGATTTTAGCTTAGCAGACGCTCAAATCCAGACTTATTCAAAGAGAGTTCATAAGATAGCTAGGCAAGTCATCACATATCATATGTTCTGGCTTTGTCTGCATGGCTGATGTTGCTTCAAAGAGAACAGGTGGAATGTGACTCGTGCGCTGGGTGGCCTAAATAGAGAGCCAGTACCCGTCAAACTTTGGCATGGACACGAAGCCTCCCAGTTATGTCCCTACAAAGTGTGCTACACAATTCCCAGTATGCCAGAGTGTTTCTTTTGTACTATTCAAGAGAAAAAAGGGGGTCATTATCACTCTAGAAATATGCAGGCATTTGTCAGGGCCTCGAATGCCTTAGAGCCGGGCACTGGGTCATATTTAGAATGTTTGGCATTCTGGGTTATGCGTTTATTGATTACCACCATGTTTTCTTGGTTGTCCAGTCCTCGAAGAGCATGGTTTTACCTCCATGTTCAAATGGTGAAGCATTAGCTCTCTGCACTGGCACACTGCTTTTCATTGCACTATAAACTAGTGATTTTCACAGCATATTACTAGTTTTAAATCACACTGTCATTCCTCACATTGCTACGTTGACTGTATCTCCAAGTCAACATTTCAAAACAGTTTTGACAAGTTGGTCTCTTTAGATCAGTAGGTGTTAACGGGGAAACATAGTCACTCACGGAGGTTAAGCAACGACGGATGGGTACAACTGGATCTCTGGAGATTTCGAATGATGGTTATCTAAGAGGCCGGCGCTTAGAGCACTCGGCCCACGCTTGGCGGCCTCACGTATTCGTCTGCTGATGCGTGGCTGATCTGATATGGCGGTGGGATATTGATTCTGCACATGGGGCAATAAGAGTCTATGTTTAATAGCCAGAAGGTGTCTGTTGCTGCTGGAAGTAGTGTAAGAATTAGTCACTAATAACAGCCTAATACCATCTTATTTCCTATCCAATACTCTAAAATAGATAAAATTGCTGTACATTCAAGGCATATGAAAATACAATTTAAAGTTGATTGTCACCTTTTTATTCTGGCTATTTAAAAACATAGATGTATCTTTTACTACAAATAAATTAGTGTTATGGCCTCTACTGCTGCCTATAGAGCATGCTCACTCATCTTTATTGATTATGTCATTCAGCAGACTGAGTTCAACAGTCTACAGAAACATATTGGCTACAGTGTTTAAGCAACAGCTCAGAAAGGTCCATGGGTCACAGACTCAATGCTGTATTGTATGCAAGAGATTTGCAACTATTATTGAAAAACCTGACTTTTATACTTACTTTTTACTTTGTGTTGATTTATCTCAATACTTACTCTCATAAAATGAGGGATATATCTCTGAAAGTACTATTATTCTTAGTTGGTGAAACGTCTGTTGAAACAGCAAGACATTAAAGGTGGCAGTTTGTACTCTTTCCTCATATTTGTCTTTATATCCTATTTGCTTTGAATCTACAGCAAAAAAAGTATTTTGTCCCAATACTTTGGATTATGTTCACAACAGCAATTTGAACTGTTTGTAAACCCACTGGCCTCATGAACCGAACAGGCAGGCTATGGAGCCCTCTGTACCAAAAAGGCTACGTGGGGCGGCCATCGATTCCCGGCTGTGGTTATCGCTCCCTAGATTGGACCCCTCCCAGAATGTCAGCACCCCTGCCTGAAGATGACTCAATCCTTCCCCCTGTGCTGCTTTTGTGGAAAACATGGAGAGGTTATAAAGGAAAACAATCACACATGCATACACAAAAGAACAAACAGCGTGTCTTCGTAGTATGATTATTTTATCCCAATATACATAGTATACCATGGTAACAAATTCACTTTGATATGCAGATGCCCTCTCCAGATGTATTACGCCTAAGGGGATATTGACTTTCCAGAGAGAAATGGAGAAACAGCACGGTTTTCATACGCATTTCCTAATTGTGGTACTAAATCTGGTTGTCTTGTCTCTCAGGAATATTCCATGTTTCTTTTCGGTTTCTGAATCGCATTGTGTCTGTTTTACAGATGTGAGCTGGGGCTCGAAGTTGGATCTGCACTCTGGAAGACGCCTGTAGCTACAAAAGCAGAGGAAGGATTATCCAGTTGAAAACGTTGTCCTGCAGGTTTGGAGTCCTAGCATGTGAGGCTGTCAGTGTTTTTGCCTCGCTGACCACGATGTGCTTCTTATCTGGTTAGCCGCCGGGCAGTGCGCCTCCTCTGCAAACTGCCCCATTTCCTTCCCCAACCCCCAGCTGCTCCATGGATCCGACGTGTCCGAGTGATGGTGTGAGCCGGACACTGGCCCACTCCTCCGGCCAACTGTAGCCCCCCCAAGTCGGCCCGGTTCGTTTTTTTCATTAGTGCTGTCTTATTGTTCCTCTCGATCTCTGGAGTTTCTTCCTGTTTGGACCCAGGGATGGATGTACCATCAGAGGCGAGCAAGCATGTCAAGAAGTCGACAAGCCAGAAGCTGGAGGACCAGAAAAAGGTAGGAGAAATCTCGTTTACATCCGCTGAGTGTTGCTGCCTGACTCAGTAGGCCGAGGTCTGTGCTGGAATGTCCGGGTTTGATTCTAGTGGGGCCCGAGCCATAAATGTACGTGCACGCTGTATCCTGCTTTGGCAAATTAGCTGTAATAGGTTGGAACATTCTCAGTGCAAAGACATTCCAAATTCCCATTAGTCGTTAAATGCACTTTCAGATTAGTCTTTCCTGTTTCATGGGAAGCAATGTGGCCCTTGTGGTCCGGCTGTCTGTTTAGTGTCCGAATTTATGGATCATAGAAATGGAATGATAAGAAATGACATTCCAATTCAAATCAATGTAGCAGAATGGTCTGAGCGGCAGACGTTTTTACGTGTACCATTCCATTGCAAAGATCTAGTGGCCTAATTCTGCATCAAACCGATTCACGTATTGTCACCGTGACAACTAACAACAATCGCCATTTTGTTGTGTACCAATTGAATGACTGCGTCAAGCAGCTCAATGGTCTTTCTATCCATTCTGTTTCTATGGTATTGATGGTTATATTCCTCCAACCACTCAGGTTAAAGCTCTGACATTCTGTCCATGCCCAACACACTTAAACCTAATTGTGTCCCACCAAATCCCTCCCAGGTCTTTGCTTTAAGTAACAATTTCTTAACTTACCTGATGTCATATTGATAAAATGACAAAAATTATGCATTTTTGTCGTCCCAAGTGCTTGTTTTAAGCTATTTGTTTTCTCTTTTGTCTTCTCTCTGTTTATATACCCGAGAATATTTGTGGGTAGTTTGCTCTGTTTCTCCTAGTCCCAACAGGTTTTCATCTCATTGAATCTAGCATCTGGCCGGGCAGAGCTGCCCATGCTACCTGGGAATACAGTACATATTTACACCATTTGAGTCGCAGTCTTTTATTTTTAGTAGTCTGGGAATAGCAAGAAATACTTAATATCAAGACATTATTTGTAGGGAACTATATTTGTCTATTTAATTGTTTCCCACTCTGCTTTAGCTTAATAGATTTGGTTGAGTAATGTTAAACTCAGCTGATGCTGTACAGTATGTTTGGGCCCTCCCTGAAAACAGGGCATGGATGAAGTTGAGTCTAGGCATACGCACTGACTGGCTAATGGCTGGACGACGTATTTCCCTGCCCTTAACTATCAGCAAGAGTTGCTCATAGTGCAGGCCCATAGAAATATAATGGATAGAAAGGCCATTGAACTGCTTGGCATGGTCATTCTTTCTATCCATTCTATTTCTATGTGCAGGCCCAATTTGGACTGCCTCCCCTGACCTGATTCCCACTAACAAAGTGCTGCAGATGAGCACAATTATTCTCCTGCCTGGGAACATCTGAGTGCTGGAGATGCACGGCCGTACATCAGATCTGACATTAGTGGGACTATTATGATCTCATAAAAGTAGATGGTGCTTTATTATTTTTCCCTTTTAGGTTCACCGTCTACTGTGTGGAGCACTCGGATTTGCTAGTCAGTAGAACAACAGGATGTCAAGAGGCTAGGATGAGAATTGTGTGTTATTGTGTGCTAGTGTGTGCTAGTGTGTGCTAGTGTGTGCTAGTGCGTGCTAGTGCGTGCTAGTGCATGTTAGTGCGTGTGCTTTAGTGCGTGTGTTAGTGTGTGCCTGCATTTGAACTAGTTTCTGCTTATTCTCAGAAGTTGTATGAAAGATGTAAACGGTGTCATAACAGAAAAAGGAGACACTTTCAGGGCCCAATAATTAAAACCTCATGCTCTAAACAAGCACACATTCATGCTCTAAACAAGCACACATTTATTCATAAATTCCACTGAAGAGGAATGACCAGATCAGGCCTTAAAACAGTAGGCTTTGATGATTCGTGAACAGTATGAAATGATGCAAGTGGCTTAACACAATGAAAGTAATTTGTAGAAAAAAGATGACCTGATGCCCTGAGTTAAATTAAGACGTAGAAGTAGATAATTACAAATCAGACCCTTTAACAGGTCCAATAGGATAATCTATCTTAAGCCTTTAACTCTAGTTGTTTTGATGGCAACAAAATGGAAGTAGATTTCTATCTAATTGCGTCTTTTCTTTCAAACGGCAGCATGCAGGGGGAGGATCCAATGGGAAAAACTGAGGCTAAATATTCATGAAAACAGATTCTGGCAGACTACCTTGTGTTTGGGTTTAAAACAGGTGGGCCACTTTAAGAAGTAATTGTACATTTTACCCTGGCTAACAAAAAACTAATTTTAAGTCAGAGCTTACATATAGAACCCAATGTTTCAGACCCAAATCACACCCAGTTGCCTATTTAATTCCCTCATCTTAACCACAGTTCATAGGGCCTAACATACACTGTAGGCAGTAGGGTGTGGTTTGGTACACATTAGGATGCGGTCAGGATGTCCTGTTGAGAACAATGATGATGGCCTTTGTACAAACAGACTGCAGACTGCGTATTACATTAGTATTCAGCCCTTCTGGCTGTTCATCTGGGGCCTGCACAAAACGACCAGAGATGAAGAGAAACTGGCTCTGTTTAGAGGACCGTTTATATTCTATTTGCTGTGGAAATTTGCCACTGGCCAGTACCGTAAAGGGCACTTTCCTTGTTTTCAGGCTATGTGTGTGTCTCTCTCTCTCTCTCTCTCTCTCTCTCTCTCTCTCTCTCTCTCTCTCTCTCTCTCTCTCTCACTCTCCATCTTTCTAAATTTCTCTCCAGTTACCATGCTGCTGTTGTTAGTCCTTGTATTGTCGACCGTGATCGAAGGCTCCGCCTCGACCGCAGGGACAATGATGACGATGATGATTGAAGCTGCTGAGGGGCTTTGGGTGTTTAGGCCATCTGTGGACGGTGTGTGACTGAGCCACTAGGAACCGCACTCCTGTATCGACCAGGGTCAACAGTATCACGTTGTACATAACGGGGGCCCTTTGGCCGCCAGCCTACACCAATCACCAGGGGCCGTTCTTTCCACAATGACCCATGTCTCTCGACTCTTGCTTAGTAGACCTTTTTAGCTCCCTCGCTATTTCTGGCTCATTGCCTACTCTTATTTTCTCTCTCCTGTCCTCCCCTCTCTCCATGTAACTTCCCTTCACACTGATTTGTCGTATTGGTGCATCTATACTGTGCAATTGGGAGTCAGTTATCTACAATCGCTGTCAGAGTTAGCTGCACAGCCCCCTGTGGTAACTAATCTATATTGGGAAGTTGTTCTGTGTCTTAAATCAAGCCCCTGAGGTCCTGAGTAAGCAGTGAATTTATTTCGATAGGCTTATTTTGTATCCACAGATATATGTCCACATCATCATGAAAATGTTAATGAGGGTTGTAAGTAATTGACATGCCATTTTCTAATGTTCTTATGCAGCATATACTTTCAACTTGCGATATAAGAGTATATAAACACAGAGCATACAGTATAAAGCGCTAAACGATGTTGATCAGGATTTCGACCACATCAACAAGGTTTTGTACCGATACAAATCATTCCATCAAGGTGGCTGCAGATAAGTCACACAATTCTTGAAGGTGTTGTTGTTTAGACATAGGAAAGCCTGAGGTTGTCATCATAAAATATGCACAGTTAAGCATCTCCATTTTGTGAACAGCTCCACGGGAATCCCCTGCGTCTTCAATTCTTTATTGCCCCTCCTCCAATAATGCTCAGGCTACATTTTTGATTGAATGTTTTCATTTTCATCTTGTTTACCACGTTGCTGAGAAATCTATCAGGCCAAATGGATGAGTTGTGATGTCGGGAACCTCTTTTGTGGTCCGTAAACTGACTTCCCAATAGAACGGCCTGGGTCTGTGAACAGCACGAAGCTCGTAATGGATTGAAAGGTGTTGGTGGAGAAGGACGTTACCGAGGTAATTCCAGTGAGTGCATTGTTGGTTATATTTACCCACTTTCAATATAAAGGACCATCTCTCCTCAGTGCTGTCCAGGTTGGTTCAACATTCTATCAACACATTTTTATCTATTTATTTTTATCGCTTCTACTTCTATTCTGTTTTAGTTTTTGGTTGTGTTTTTATTGTTGTTTTACAAGGCACAACTGTAAAAGAGACTCTGGTCTCAACTTGTTTACTCAGTATAAAGGTAAACAAACAAAGCAACAAATAACGCAAAGGCTAATACAGTGTATTACATACTAGTCTTTGAATGACTGTTTTGAATTACTTTCATTTTCTCAAATTAGACCAAAGACCTCCGTTCAGGTATATACCTTCTAAAAAGCCCATTAGTAGTACACGTCGGTACGGAGGATTAGCATATCGTCGTCTCCCATTGAACAAGCCTTTCCCCAATTAGACGGCCCCCAGAGGAGGAGGACAGTAATGTGCCCACCGTTCTGCCTGCCAGCCAAGCTGGCATCAGCCAACCAGGAAGTGGCTGTAGACAGAGACGCCAATCAGTTCAGCTGCCTGCTGCCTATAGAAAACACAGCCAACAGGTGGAGACTTACGCAGGAAAGGCCACCGAGTTCATCTTTCATCCCTGTCTCACAGACAGCCTCCACCAGGACAATTAACCTATCCCTGGAAGTCAACATGTTGTTTACGAGACTGCAATGTGTTTAGGTATTGTGGCAATGTCTTTGCAACTTGTGTTTGTGCGTGACACGTGGCAGTGGATTTCATTTAGTTTTGTTTTATTCATTGTCAAAGACTGAGGCGTCCTGTTTAATTTCATGGGACTCATAAACATGTAGTGCCTCATTTAAAACGACTGTAAAAACAGTTAAGGTTAATTATGGTTTCACCATAACAATGTACCATCTATAACCTTGAGTAAGAAATGTATACCACTTTGCAAAACTAACATTTGTTTTGCCACATTTGGGCTTGTAATGTGTAGTACAGATTGCTATATTTATTGGCTTTACAAGCATTGGCTTTATAGGTTTTCTGTGTGGCAGTGATAGCACATGGTACATACACCTCGGTCACATACACACATATGTACGTATGTGAGCTAATTAAAACCCCTAATCAATTTCCCCCGCTTGACCTTTCTTGGATGTGCAAGAATCGATTTGAACTCTTCATACACAGGTGAAGCCTAGCTGCATCTGTGGGTTGTTATCCGAACTAAGATGACATGTTCCTTCAGCTTGGTTAGCCAAATAACCCAATACCACCACCGAATAAAACCTGAAAAAAACAATAACATCCAAACAAGTAAAAGTCACGGGCCATACACTCAGAAAGCATCCCCTACCACAGAGCCACAAAGAGTGGAGAGTGGGCCGCTTTCCAGAGGAGAAAGAGGGAGAAACGAACTAGTCTTCAGTTGCACCCCCAGAGCGATGGCACTAACAAGCGGAGCTCGTGTTTGTCTCTCAGTTCTCCTTTCTCATCAGAAGCCGGCTGCTCGGAGGACGGCTGATGTGGAAGGAGGGGATCAGACGCTATTGTCCCTTTGACGATGGCCGCCCATCTGCTGTCTCGTTGAAATCTGTGTCTGGAAACGCAGTTAGACAGGTGTTCTCCTGTGGATGCTCGAAGCTGACCAAAACGACAACAGTCTCATTCGTAGTCATTCTTATTACAGTGACCAAACTACATCCCGACCATTTCCTAATCTACACATTGTACTAATGAGAGATGGTGATTATGTTTACTATCTGGTATCCACCCTAATGAGCTTGAAATATTAGCCTTTGTGGTGGTTGGGGGGCCAGTCTATCTGATAGCCCCAGGAAGTGCTGTGTGAATGTGGTGTAATGATCACCTGTTCCTGCAATGATTAGTTTTTCCCCGAATGCGGCACCAGATCGCCGCCCGTCTGGGCCACATCGAGAGCCATCAAGTCCCTCACAATCCCTTGATACGATCAGGAAATATCCCCTTCGCTAGGTGTAGTTAATGGCATGCGCTCCTTATCGCGACCAGATGAGATTGCTTCCTCCGCCGGCTTCAGTTTCCCAGTGATTGTGCAGCCGTAGAAATAGAGCCACACTGGCCCTATTAGCTCCTTGTCTTAAATCACACAGCCAAAAGATTGATAACAGTCGAAGGGAGAATTCAAATGGATTGAACCAACCTGCATATTAAATGCCTATAGTCACCATAAACCATAACGGAACCCGCTCTTCACCATATGGAGTTTGTTGTGACAATTTCCCTGAAACATCTCTGTGTCGTAAAGAAGGACACATCCCAAACCATAGCGGTGTGGTGTAAAAATGAAATCGTATTATTTGCCTCAGCATGGCAACATGAATTGGCAATCCATTGTAAAGAAAGAGCTATTTGTACCCAATAGAGCAGGCAATATAAATGGTAATCACGTGAAAGCTCAACCTGAGAGACATATTACTGTACGTAAGCAAAGCATGAACCGCTAAAGGCTGGTTTAGTAATAGCGCCAAGAAACACTGAGAATTCAAAGTTGACGTGACAGCTGGAATGGGCGATGTATCGACAGTCAGGCCATTGTTTATGACATTAAAGCCCCAGAACATTCTCTCCATAGTGCTTCATATGGAAAGACTTTGAACTGTAATCAGAAAGCAGGACCATAGCCGATATAGATGCAAATAATAGCACATACAATATAAAGTACAAATGCATATGGCACGAGTGGCAAATGTGGCTGAGGACATTATGGGCAATTCCACGGTAAAGCAAATGCTTTAAGACTCATTGTATCTACACTGTTATTTTAGTACATGAGTTTTTGTCAGATTTACTGTTTATATTTTAACTGAGTAAAAGTTAATTATACTGGACCTTTGCTGAATTGTCATTTAAATTTAACATAATACAAATGTTAAAGCAACAGTTAAACATTGATATTGCACAGTTTTCTTCTCTTATTTTATTTAAAGATAGCAAGGGGCACTTTACACCACTCAGACATAATTTACAATTGAAGCATTTGTGTTTAGTTTGCCAAATTGATGGAGGACTTCCCTGTGCTCTCTTGAAGTGCATCAATTGAAATATCTCCTGTCCTTGTAAGCATAAGAAATGCAGTGTAATGATTACTTATGGCTGTCAGAAATAAGATAGATTTAGAAAATATTTAATTTATAGTACAGTTACTTTAGACCACCAGAAAAAACAAATCTAATAACGATTTCTCACAGTTTTTTAAGGAACTTTATATAATGAATTTGACCTTGTATTCGTTTGAATGAAAGGTCCAAACAACATGTCACTTCTTTGGCATAGATTTTATAATTAAAAGTTGGAGTCTCCGTGTAATTCAGTAAATGTAAAATCGCCCCAGTTCATGTCCTCCTTATTGACATGTTAATCAATTGTGTTTAGCACAAACTTCTGGGCCCTGTACATACTGTAGGTTACCCTGTACACAAGGCCGTAACCAGGATTTAACAAATACCGAGGTCAAAAATACCCCCCCCCCCCAAAAAAAGACATTTTATAAGACAACATATTTATTTTCAATAACAACGTTTGTGTTAATTCAACAATAGGTTATGTTTGGGCCATGCTAAAAGGATAATATTCATCACTTCACAACACCTTAATTATCCATATAATATTTAGCTT
>JACXGM010007572.1:0-10298 GCA_016801145.1 Umbra pygmaea
TTCTTGCCAGCCTTTCTCTTTTGTTTGATTAATTGCTGCGGTATTCCTTTTTTGGTAATCATATGTTTCGAAAAGCAAACGCTGCTCAGTCGCGGTGAACATCGCTGCTCTTTCTTTCCCCTTATTTGCCATGGTAAATTGATGAATCTATGCTCCACCATCAGGGCTTCTTAAGAATGGCGTGCACGCGCTATTAGCTTGACTATTTGAACCTAGTTTGAATTAGTGAGATCACATGAGCTTCAACTTACAGTTATGGAATCGATTTAAGTGCAGCTGACTAGTTCGCTTAATTCAAGTCTCGTTTTGGATTTTAATCTTCGCTTTTCTAAGCGGCCTTTATGGAATACCCCCCTGGTGTAATTGACTCTATTGTCCAGGATTGACCACAGGTTGTCATCATCACCAATGCTCCCCTTCTAAAACAAGTTTAGAAAACAAGCCAGGCTTATCTTGGTTAGTCAAACTTATTTTTGGTAAATTCCGTTCCATAAAGCTAACTTAAAATAGTTCAAACTCAGTTACCCTGGCAACTTATGCTGGAAAACGAACCTGGTCCAGGACGGGCTAACTGTCAGGCTAAGCCTAGCTTGATGCTTAACCAGAATACCGTTAACACTGGCCTGTGCTTGGTGTTACGCACTGCCTCCCCAGGAGGGGAGTGGGATGCCACACCTCGCTGCCCAAGTGGTCGGAGAAAGGAGTATGGAATCGTGGGTGCAAGCAAGGACATAGAAACAAGATTGTACCGTTCTACAAAGGGCTTTATTAGGCCACGGTAAAAATAAATAGTTTGGGAGGAGAGGCTGAGTGGAACCAAAACAAAGAACTAATACAGAACACCCCACCCCTAACCTAACTAACCCACTGAAACAACACTTAATCTATCTGGCACACGGTCAAGGGAGTGGGTGCTCAGACCTAACCTAGTGCACATATACGATGGAGTTATCCCTACGGGTGGTGTAAGCCCACTGGGAAAAGACAAAAGGGAAACAAATTAGTAATGTACACCAATAACAATAATACAATACAGCTGTTCTAAATAACTATACACACACTCTTCAAACTGTCAAACTTGCTCTGTCATACAAACTACCAAACACACACTAACATACCATTATTCTAACAAACTAATACTTAACAACCACAGTCAAGTACAAAGGCAACCTCTAAAGGAAATCTAATACACACAATGCTGTTCACAAATGCCCACAGACATATACCAAATGTGAGCCAACAGAGAGTTATGGCATGAACTCCTGGGGCCTCATTTATAAAACTCCGCCTATAAATTGCCCATATAAATCACGCCTATAATTGCCCATAAATAGTCAGTGAAACGCCCCGAAATTAATATTCATTGATTGAGAAATCATGGCAAAAAGAGACAGGAAAACCAAGAAAAGAAACTTCACTCAATGTGAAGTAGAAAATATTGTTGGCGAGGTGGTAAAGAGGAGGAAAATGTTGTTTGAAGGGCAAAGTGTGCCTATTACCAATGCCGAAAAGGCGTTGGAGTGGCAAAATGTTGCAGACGCTGTAAGAAAGTCGGACCGTGGCCCAAATAAAAAGTGGTCAGATATCAGTCGATGTCAAAGCGTCTAGCGCTTCATCGCGAAAGTGTGTCTGCCACGGGTGAGGGAAAATTGGTTACATTACAGCAACATGTCTGCATCACAAATTATTTGGACATTGATCGAATGAAATTGCTTTCGATTAATGAAAGCATTTTCATTCTCATTTGGTGCCCTTATTATGGCAACATGAGTGCAGTCAATAGCACCGATTACATTTGGGAAACCGGACATTGCAAATTGCGCTTTTATGGTTTGCCTGTTCACCCGCAGTGTAAGGAAACTTTATGTAATCATGCGACACACCAAGTACACATTCACACGTCTGGCATAACCCGGCTAAGGGTTGGCTGTGAAATCCCAGACCAATAGAACACAGAAGTCCAACAGGACGCCCCGAGGAACCGGCTCATAAGCCACGCGTCCTCGTTTGCCGGCAAGTCTTCTTGCTGTCTGAAAATGCGTTCCTTCTGAATCCTTCCATTTGCCACATCTTCTAACAGTGCAAGATCAGCCATTGCGCATCATTACGCATTGGGTTGGCATCATGGCTTTTTATGACCATGCAGGTTATTGTATCTGATCAGCTGCAGATGTCGGTATTCATGTAATTGTAAATGGGATTATGCGCAAATGAAATTAATTCCAGCTTTCAAAATGGTTAAGCCATCCGTCAAGATGGAACAATTGATGGATGGAAATGAAACGGACTAACGGCATATACATGAACACCATGATTCCGTAGCTGATGACATTTATAAACACAACTTTCCCCAGTGGACAATGAAGACATCTAGCTAATCTAATGTATGTCTGCTCTGCCAGACGGATGCATCGACAAGGATATATTTTAAACATGATTTTGTTTACCGTATTATTTATGAGGATGAATTACATAACATGCCAATATAATTACAGAACATGTTTGTATGTTCTTTTTGCAAATATGTCTTCATTTGCATTTAAGTTGGCTACAATCTTGTTTTATTTAATTTGTATTCCACCACAGGCTGTTGATTGTAAGAATGGCTTTGTGAAATGTTCATATTATTAATGAGGCAGTATTTCGATTTCGTTTAGCTACACAACGGTCTGCAGTTTCAGACAGCTTCACGTGTTTCACACATCTGCCGGCGGTGTCGCCATTTCTCATTTCACCCGTTTTTGTGCATACGCATGGGTCAGGGTTTCCGTGAATGACCGCACATTTTCCCGTCAAGTTAGCTTTTTATAAATCCCAATTATTGCGTAGAGAGTGGCGTACGTCTTCTTTTGTGCGTACGCCAGCTTTATAAATGAGGCCCTAGGTAAGCTACCAGCTACCATACAAGACAAACATTTATACTCAAACAGAAGGGCATGATGGGATATGATGATTGGCTTCAGCTGCACTGGATAACGAAGGGGAGGAGTCAGTGATAAGTGATACTTGATTGATGAGGATTGTCAGCACCTGTACAGGGAAAGACACACAGAGCAGAACAAACACACAGGCAGGTAGTGATGGTCAAAACGAGGCATTTGAAACATTTGAGACAATTGAACAATTTGTGTCGAGGCTTCGTGAAACGTTTCGAAACTTCTACTTGACAGTTAAATCTGTTACATTTGATTCGAGGCGTCGTGAAACGTTTGTTAACCAAATAGTTCAATATCGATATTGCGGTGATATTGTAGGGTTGACAATTGGCGCTTACAAATACATTTTTACACAATATGATTTTTGATAGATATTCATAATTGATTTGTATATAATAACTAAGTGGGGTGAAGGCAAATAATAGAAAAGCTAGAACAGTCTGTTAAGTTCAGAAAATGACTTCACTTTACTGTAATCCAGCCTTTTAAAACCAGGAAAAGATATGACAAAAGTGGTATCACAATATTACGATATCCAAAATCTAAGACGATAATCAGTCTAATAGCACGATATCGATATAATATCGATATATTGCTCAGCCCTACTTTAAAGTATACCTTTGAATACTTTAAAAAGTAACCTGTGTAGTGTAATTTTAGTTTAAGTAGACATTTTTAAATGTTCCATACACACAATAGATACAGTAATTTATAGACATTTCCATTAATACTCCAATTAATAATTATGCCTTCTCTGCAGGCCCAAAGATAATCAGAATCAGAAATGTATTTTTGTACTTCTTTAATATATTTTTTCATTAACACTATATATATTTTACAAAGTTCATTTAAATTAGTCTATATGGTGATTTCATTGCTACAGTACGTTCTTTTAGTGCAGCTCATATAAATGAAAGCTTTTATTCAATAAGGTTTTTTCATTGTGTTGTTTTCGGGTAGACTAGGGCCTTCAGAATTCCGAGTGAATACGGTCTGCTGTTGTGAAGCCCATCAGGACCATGTTGTTGATTGTCATATTTTTAACCAATCAGATTTCGACTTTACCATGTTGGGTGTGTTCTTTGACCAAGTAAAGCGTTTCTGCAGGCCTAGCCTTACGTCAGCATCGTTTCTGTTGCTGATAGGATCATAGGAGTGTCAGTTCAATGAAGTTCAGCAAAAAAAAATTAAAAAAAGGTTCGCCATCCGAACAAAAACTAGCTTAGCTCTCCCGTCTCCGAATTTCTTTAAACTTTTTTATATGTTTAGATTTTAATATTTTTTACTTTTAGCAGAATGGCAGATGGAGGTGAAAAAGTAGCTTTGTTGGCGAATATAGGACTGGGCAGGATCGACTCTCAGGACTGGGCAATATGTTTTATTGGTACTTAATGCAAAGATGTGCTGTACAACCGCGTCATAGAAGTCTTTTTAAAAGAGAAAGGAGGACGGACTTTGTTTTCAAATAATGAGCAGCTTTGGTGAGTTTAATGGATTTTTATATATTTTTACTAGCAGGGCCTAAAGGTTCTTAACAGGGCTTAGTGCATGTACTGTATTTGTATTCGAGCAGGGGGAGATAAACAGACACACTTCATTCTGGCGCCAGGCCTGTTAATACTTGTTAATTATTATTGCTTGCCTGTTTTAGATAACTACTGGTGTGAAGCATGTTAAGATCATGTATAAGGTCTATGGTTCAGATTCAGTGGTGTTAGTGGGCTGTGCCTTTGAGTGTGCGTGGTAAACCTGGATGTGCGTTTAATCCGCAGCTTGTCTGCAATCTCTGGGGAAGTCTGTTGAATCCTGATTGTTCCTTCTGGCATTTTTGCATGTTTGTAGTGTTGTAAATGGGTGTTGTGAGAGTTCTTGTTTAATTGGTTAAGACATTGATTTTGGCTATCCGATGGCTACAGTATGTGTAATGTGACATCCTGTCATAGTGTGTAGTGTTACATTCTTATGGTTTCAGTCATGTCGGGTCAATTAGTGTATTGTAAGTCTCATAGGTGTTGAGCCTCTTGTTAAATAACCTTTATCGAGTGGAATAAACTTATTTTCAATATGAATATGGGGTGCATTATATGCCGAATGACAATCTATAGCCCTAGAATGTCATTGTGAGGTTATTATAATGCGTTTTAATTTCGGGAAGATAGTGAAGGCATAGGTGTAAAACGGCCCGCCACAGCTCTTATGCTATACTAATAATTATCAATTGGAGTATTAATGGAAATTTCTATAAATTACTGTATGTATTGTGTGTATGGAACATACAGCTTGTATTCATGTTTACGCACGGGCAGACGACGTGCAGCAGTGCCCTCTGCGGACACAGTTTCTGCCTTAATTATTTGTGACATAGATTCAACAAGGTGCTGGAATGTTTTTTGGACCATATTGACATTATTGCATCAAGCAATTGCTGCAGATTTGTGGGCTGCACATCCGTGATCCAAATCTCCTGTTGCATTACAACCCAAATGGAATTGTGGAGGCCATTTGAGAACAGTCAAGTAATCGTCATGTTCAAGAAAACTATTTGAGATGTGAGCTTTGTGACATGGCGCGTTATCCTTCTGGAAGAAATTGTGTGTTTATTCATTTTTACATGTTATATGCCAATTCAAATATGAATGGCTACAGATGCAAACAGTTTTTTCATTCGACCCATTCTAAATTGAAATGTAGCTTTATTTTAGATATATTCAATGACTAAATTGCGTCTATAACAAAACCATGAAATAGCTGAAATTAATTATTAAGCATGTGAATATATAAATACAAAAAGTTTTTTCTACTAGTATATGTTAGCTTAAGTTGTTCCAAGAAGATTATGACATGCACTTCTTGTCATTCGCTCTGTTAAAACAAATAATGTCATAGCCAACAGAATAATAGCAAATTCAATCCCCACAGCCCAGGTTCGTCTGAGACCCAAATGTTTTGAAAATCGGGTGACATGCCTGTTAGAATTTTGTTAATGTTTTATTGTATAAGCTAGTTTGTTAATATGCTTGGCAATGTTGTATTGCAGTCATGTCAACAAAGCCACTTGTATTGATTAGTGTTTTAATGTGTGTCTGGATGCTGCACAGCAAATTGTCAAGTGTTGATTTTCCATTATTAACTATACTGTACACTTGTGGGTATTAAATTAACATTCTGTAGTGTTAAATCAACACAAAATAACACTAGTATTAGTGTTAAACAGTGTTAGTTGTCAGAGTGTTACGTTAACACTGTGAAGTGTTAGGCAAAACCATCACATTTTCCCAGAATGCTTTGCTTCAAATTCTTTTCAGAATTGTTTGTTCTAATATATTTTCTGCTTTGTGCATTAATGAATTGATTACTTTAGGTGTAATTATTAAACAATAATGTTTTATACTTTTAATATAATAACAACTGTATGTAGTATTATTGATTGCAACCATTACTGAGATTAGTGTTCCCATTGTATTTTCCCTAGTCTTGTTCAATTTGTAAGTACTTCACCAATGCAGTTTTATTAAATGCAGGTTGTGGGTGATAAAATATTACAACTGTTGGATATCCTTTCAGTTGGATTTCATTATGTATAAAAAATCTAAATCTTGCAGTGACTGTCAGTGTGGTACAAGAGCTGGAAAAATGATCTTGTCACATTTACAGAAAAAGGCATGCTGGGAAATATACTAATTGGAAAATGTAACTCCTGGTTTAAGGAAATAACACATTTCAGTGTTAAAAATAAACTCTCTGGTGTCTGTGAGTGTCAAATCTAACACTATTAATGAGTTACAATTTGAACACTATTGAAAGTGTTAATATAACACTTTTATATTGGTTCACATATAAACCCTTGGAGTGTTACATTTAACACTATGGGAGATGAAATAACACTGACGTTTTTGAGGTGTGGATGAGTTGCTTTCAGGGGAAGTCTGAATATCCGTCTTGTAAATGTGTAACCACTGTGATAACAAGGCATTTTAAGGTGTATCCCTCTAACACTTAAGATATATAAATCATTCCACAGGTAATACAAGAGTGTACATTTTTCAAAGTTTACATGACAAAAACCTGAAGAGTTAAAGATGTCACACGATAAAGTGGCAAAAAAGGGTTGGAGCTGTACTGTGGTATAACGAGGCACACTTTGACCAAGTGAATTAAATTTCGGCAGCAGTTTTTAAAAGAAAACAATACAACTAATGTCCGCCAGGTGGCTCCAGGATGCACATTCATCCAAATCATTTCCCTTAAACACGTTGTACACTACAGATTATTTTATCATTAAAACAACTACGTTCTGAAGTTAAATGTATTATTTGTAGCGCTTTAGGCATTTAAACTATTGTCCTACAATTTAATTGTCTCATGGAATCTGCCTACTGTATATTTAAAATAACTTTTCATTTATGAAAAATTTAAACTCAACTCCTTTGAAAACATGTTAAGGTTATACGGTCTTGATGGTGTAGTGCAGGGGTGTCAAACTAAAATACCCAGTGGGCCAAAATGTAAAACCTGAACAAAGTCGCCGTCCAACATTGAACAAATTACCTTTTAATATGGACCCAAACAAGTTTTGCTTTAACATTGAATATGGAACAAGATCGCTTATTACCATACAAAATATAATTTAATAGTGGAGACATGCAAAATCGAATTTCAAATGAAAAAACACATCAATGGCATTCATTTATTAAATAAATAAAATTTAAATAAAAATTGTATGCCTCTTTTCTATTTGCAGCCTTCTGATTTAAATACCAAAAGAAATGTTTTCCACTGGCCAATAATTTTACAAATAAAATGATAATTAAACAATCAACCATTCAAGCTCATGCCTTTTTAGCAAGAAAAAGTGCATAAAGAAAACGTTAATTATTGCACACTGGTCTAATCTGATGTGCCCAAGCCAGATACCTGGCATCTCTTCTTGGATGCTAGTTCATCAATGCCTGATCTCAAGCTCTGAGCTGAAGAAATCCTCAGTATCGAGCGAAGATGTTCATCAGTCAGACGTCTCCTGTGAGTTGTTTTGGTCATCTTCATCGAGGAGAAAAGTTGCTCACATAGATAAGTGCTGCCGAACATGGAGAGCATCTGAGCAGCTTGGGTGCGGAGCTGAGGCATTGTACCAGGGATGAACCGTGGAAACTGTGCGGCGCCCACAGCATCATACTTTGACTTCAGCGTGTCGTTCCACTGGAGTTCAATCAGCTCCATTTGGATGTTGGTTGGTGCATTTTCCACATCAACTGCAAAGGGATTACTAAGCAGTTTAAACTTGCATTTCTGGGCATCGAAGTCGGCAAATCGCCAGCTAAACTCAGCGGCAAGAACACTGAGTTTTTCAGCAAACTGTGCGCATGGGAACACAGCGGTAGAGATCTGCGCTTTTATGAATTGGCAGTAGGGAAAATGGCAAGGGTTTCCTTGCAGCATCTGATTCTCCCACAGGCACAGTTTAGTTTTGAAGGCCCTCACTGCAGCGTACATGTCTGTGATGATGCGCCCCCGCCCCTGAAGCTGCAGGTTCAGCGCATCGAGATGGCTCGAGATGTCACAGAGAAAGGCCAGCTCACACAGGAACTTTTGCTCCCGCAGCTCTGCTGTATCCTTCCCTTTGGTTTCCAGGATTTGAATTATTTCCTCACACAGCTCGAAACATCTGTTCAGTGTGATACAGCACGTCTGCGTATTCCGAACCACACTCTTTATTTTTTATTTTTATTTAACCTTTATTTAACCAGGTGGGCACGGTGAGAACAATTTCTCAACTCCTCCAGAAAAGATTTAAACTGGCGGTGATTTAGACCTTTGACTCTTATAAAGTTAACTAACAGTGTTACTGTGGTCATAACATGTTCCATCTTTAGGGCTTTGGCACACAGTGCTTCCTGATGTATGATGCAGTGGTAAACAGTTAACTCACCTGCACAGTTCTCTTCCCGCATCTTCTCCCAAACCATGCCCAACAATCCACTCTTTTTACCGCACATCGCTGGCGCACCATCTCTCGTTAATCCAACAAGTTTATCCTAGGCAGCTTTATTTCAGTTACACATTTGGAAACCTCCTCAAAGATTTCCTTTCCTGTAGTTGTGCCATGCATTGATTTGAATCCCAATAGCTCCTCCGTAACACACAGATTTGAGTCCACTCCACGGATGAAGACTGACAGCTGAGCAGTATCAGATGCGTCGCAGCTCTCATCCACAGGGAGAATGCAACAAAATATTTTCCAGCTGGTCATACAGATTGGTGGCAAGATCACATGTGCGATCAGCTACTGTGTTCCTGCTCAGGCTTGAAAATGCTTGTTTTTTCTCTGGGCATACGAGGTCACAAACCTTCATCATGCACTTTTTCACGAACTCTCCCTCATTAAAGGGCCAGGCTGATTTTGCGATCTCTGCTGCCACTATATAACTAGCCTTTACAGCAGCTTCGCTTTGTGATGTGGTTTTTTTAAACATATTCTTTTGTGAAACCAAACTTCTTTTCATCTCCTCTACTTTCTGGCTCCTTTGAGTCATGTCCAGATCCTTGTATTTGTCATGGTGTTTCTTTTCATAGTGTCGTCTAATGTTGTACTCCTTACTTACAGCCACGTTGACTCCACAAACAAGACAAACAGGTTTGTCTTTTACATATGTAAACAGATATTCTGCCTCCCACTTGTCCAGAAAGCTCCTGTTTTCTGCCTTTCTTTTCGCCATTTTTGGGAAGGGTTAGCTCGCTGACAGTTGTAGCATCTATGTTGCTATGACTTTCACAGAGGAGAGAGCGTTTCTGGGTCCTGTCCTGATTGGCGCGCGAAAACAGCAGAGCATTATGGGATTTGTAGTATTAGCAGTGAATGCAGTGTATAATACCGGCGGGCCAGCTCTAGTAGTAATTTGGTATTGTCTTGCGGGCCAAATATAATTACCTCGTGGGCCAAATTTGGCCCACGGGCCAGAGTTTGACACCCATGGTGTAGTGGAAATGACTAAGCTCTCTTAACCAGGTGACCAAGGTTCGACTCCAGCGCTCCCCCATTGTATATTTATTGTGTTACCGTACACTAATCATACACTGTTCGATACAGCTTTTATTTTTGCTAGAGATCTCTGTTATTTTGTTAATCTAAAAGTAGTAATGGGTACATCTATTAATCATACACTGTTTGTTACTGCTTTCATAAACTACTGTAGTAATGGGGACATCATAAACTAGTAATGAGTACAGTACATCTATTACTGATTGTTCAAATTGGATTTCAAGGAATTGTGACCAGATCGACTTTGATAACTATCGTGAATTTTAGGCGTTGGTTTTGTGTAGGGAATTATTATCTTATATATTTTTTTAAATATCAAGATATAA
>JACXGM010007572.1:10398-30490 GCA_016801145.1 Umbra pygmaea
TGAGCACTAGCACTCTTTGGTCACTTTATGCTCTCTACATCTGATGTAGCAGAATTCAAATACACCTTTAAAAGCAATTTTTCCATGCCAATCTATAATATTTACTACTTCTACTGTTGTACATTTTCCAGACCACTGCTTAGTACATAGCGTTTAGTATTACTATTACTATTGCCATTATTATTTTAAAATTCTTATTGTTGTAATTCTTGTTTTTAAGCCCACAGCATAGAATCGCCGTGCCATGTCAAAAAGAATTTCTCTGTATGGGATGATGTATGTTGTTCGATGCACATGATAAATAAACTTGACTTGACTTGACTTGAATAGGTTAAAAACGTCACCAGAACTTTTTCCCATGACTTACACAGTAAGAGAGATTGCTTTGTGAACTACAGTATATCTCTTGTCTCGAACAATATGTCAGGTAAGCGACTTGTTCTTCAGGCATTCCCGGGGATTCCCGTGTATACGTCACAACGCTACTTTTGTGAATAATCATCTATATTTGTGAAGAATCAGTGTACCACACAGCTCAGCAGTGTGTAAGATGGTAGGGATATGCACAAAACAATGATCATTCTTTACGTTTGCAGTTCGAATTTCTGTGCTGACTGTGGACCAGGACATCACTAAATGTATTAGAAACAATATTGTAATGATTGCACTCTCTGGGAGAAAATGATTCAACACGTTAGCAGTGCTATGAATAGAGCTCATAGATTGTATAATTAATGGATGGAGCCATGTGTGACGTCACCCATTGGTTTGTTAAAATCTATTTGGGTCCATGGATGTATTAAGAACTGGATGGAATGATCTCATTCATTTAAACGGAGAGAGCATGAAGCCAAATAGAATAACTTTTTAAATGATAGCCAAGCGTACTGCGCAGCCTCAAGCTGAGCGTGATGATGTAGATGTGATGTGAGCAACGTCTCTTAAAGCGGTCATTTTTATCTTAGCCGCGCCTGAAGTAATCTGCTACCCTTTGCATAGACAGCGTTCAGAATCTTGCTCATGTAGAGGCTGAGACCATGGTTGCAACCTTTGGTAAGTATTCTGATTATTTTTGTCATTTTGCATAGTATTTATGTAATTTAAAATATAACGCCATGACATTCAAGAATGTGTGATATTAATTCATACCCAATAGATAGGCGATAGGCACAGGCTAATTATTGCTAATTCAAATGCTAGTTAACATTACTAATTAAACTAACTGCTAACGTAAGTCGAAACTGTCATTTATTCAACTGCCGTGGGACCGCATATTTTAAATATTATTTAGGCACGATGAAATTAGGCATTGGTAAATACAACATGCTTGCTTGACACAAATTAACATGGTTAATTGATGCACATGTTGTATAACGTTTATAGTTGCCGAATATAACCACAAAGTGGCGTTAACTGTAATTTACATCGCAAGAGAAATGGACAAGTCAGTCATATAAAAGCTATTCAGTAAATCATTTTGGAGAAAAGCATCTGCTTTGGCCTGGTAAATAATAGATAGATAATAGAATAACAATAACAAATGTCACCAAGAATATCTATTACTAATGGTTGACCTTTTTCAAATACAACTGCATTTTTTAACTGCACTGCTTTACACAAAGCCTAACAAAGGTAAGCCATGTAGCTATAGTATAATTTAGATTAAATTTGAATATGTAAATCAACACATTGAACGTAAGATAGTAAAATAATCAATGAACCGTGTGTTAACAAATGTGTACTGACAATGACAAAACACTGTTCTGATTGTATGCTATTAACAGGTCTAGTTCTTAAGATCATGGGCAGCAGCTACATTCGTCGTGGGGAAGAGAGGGCCGGAGAGACCATGGGGGCCAAGGTTCACTAGTGGGGTGGGGTGGTCTTCGATGGCACGGATTCCTTCCTTTCTTCTTCCGGTCCCTTAGAGGAAGAGCATAGATGCAACATCTCTTTATGTGTTTTTGGCTGACACTGGTTGACAAGTTTCAATAAAGCAATATTTATTAACCAAATGATTCAATATTTATTATGGAAACACACAGTAGACACTTCAAGTAGACATGCTTTGACAGAAATGTAATGTGGTTTTATAACTTATGTGATATAACTTGGTAATGATATATATTCAAACTCACTAGCCTACACGGTTAATATTGATAAGACACCTTTAGATTATTCTTAATTTTCATTGTGCAGAGTAACAAGTACAGAGACAATTCATTGCAGTAAGTGTCTACCCAGAGGTGCAAAAAAGTACAGTATAGACGGGTAGTGTAGTATAAACAGTATATTTTTTTATTTTTTATTTAACATTTATTTAACCAGGTAAGTTGACTAAGAACAATTTCTTATTTACAGCAACGACCTGGGAGCAATTAGGGTAAAGTGTCATGCCCAAGGACACAACGACATTTGACTCAGTCGGAAATCGAACTGGCAACCTTCTGACTACAAGTTTGACTCCCTACCCACTGAGCCATCTGCGCCCCATGTGTCATATATGACATGGTTAACTGTATTCTACTGTTGGAGAGGGTGAGTCAGACAGTATTGTTGGAGTTGGGTGGGCCGTTGCAGAGTAGACTGCACTTTTTATTTTTATGTAAGGGAATATGTGCCACCGCCACGGGTGTTTTAATTGCCAACGTATGGGGCATGTGGCTGCTGTGTGCAGAGGGTAGGGTTGATGTGCTAGGTGTGGGGGTCCACATGAGGAAATGGCAAGTGTGGGGTAGGGGACAAGGTGAGGTGTTGGAAATGTGGTGGGGAGCACAGTGCTGCATTTGGGGGGTGTATGGTTCAGAAGCGGACAACAGAGGCTCAGCGGGTTAAGGTGGTGGATAAGGTCACTTATGCTGAAGTGGTGCAGAGAGTGGGGGGCCTTTGGTTGAGTGTGCAGGTGGAGAAGGAGCAGGGTTTAGGGCCGGTGTCGGAGGAAGGTATGGGTGTTCACAAGGTGATGTTGTCTGAGGCGTGTAAACATGAGTGTGTGGTTGGTAAGGATTCATTGGTGGTGGGCAGGGTTGAGTTTTTGGCATTTCTGTGTAGTGTGGTGAATATCTGTAGTCAGGTTAAGGGAAGGAACACTAGGACAGATGTGGTGCGTAGTGCTGGGGAGTTTATGGGTGTTACTGATGTCACGGTGGAGATGAAGGTGAGGGGGGAGGGTAGGTAGTGGGATGAGGGTGCTGGGTGTGGGTAGTGGGCAGTATATTTTAATTTCTTAGGGTGGTGGGTTGAGTTGGGTGGACTTGAATTGGGTGGGCTGTGACTGGCCTCACACTTTGGTACGGTTAGTGGTGTTATATACACCATGAGTCAGTTGCGATCCGCCAATAAACCCATAGAAGAAGCAGAAACCAGCCCATTGACACACAGTGAAGAATTCCCCCACAATATACATTACTCTTGGGCGATTAGCAACGCCCCAAGTGTGATCTTTCTGCACTACCTCCGGAGGTTGCATGAGCCCCGCAGGTTAACACACAATAATTGTCTCACACCAACGTCAGGGCTAGCAGATTCGGAAAATGTTGCTAAAGGTTATCAGTAACTCTCGTAGTGTAAAAGCCCTCTATGCTACAAATGCTTCATTGCCAAAATGTATAATAGATGAGTAGTAATAGTGTAGGTGCTCAAGATAATGTAAACATTTGGAAAATACAATAAGTACTATGGATCTACCTGCAACAAATTTCTTAGCTTCATGTTGTGAAACGGTCTCGTCATTTGTCAGCTGTCTGCCCAGTACATGGCTGATCAACGCTGCCATTATCCGCCTGGTTGTAACTTGGACATCACACCCATAGGATATCTAGAAATACAGAATAGATTGAATGAAAAAATATATTAGTCTGGGGTCCCCTGCTGGAGGTGCTGCCTCCGCAACCTGACCTTGGATAAGCGGACAAAGATGGATGGAAGGATAGAAACAGAGATTTGTAATGGGTAAAATTGAGCAACAAATTACTGTAATTATAATGAAATTAACTAAGCTATTGAGTTTTACCAAGTCATTTCCACTTTGATGGTCCTCCATTTTTTGTTCCAGGTAATCCAGATCTCTGAAGTTTTGTAAGGGTAGCACAGTGTCATCAGATAAAGTCACCTCTGCAGTACTGGATCGAGAGAGACCGGCCACTGTTCTTCCAAGCTTTGTCAGTCTGTCCTTGATTTCCTCAAGAGCATTCACTAAATATCTCTCAATACCTGAAAGAAAACAATAGACAAGTGTGTAATGTACCCTGTGTAAGGATATCTTTCAAATAGCAATTTCTTAGGATGACTATATATTAACTTTCAAAAACGAGGACAGTGGGAGCGGAAGGCAGACCCTAACCCGCAGTGGGTGGTTAATACAAATCCTCAAAAATGCACACAATGAATGACGACTGTAGAAAGCAAAGCCGAATCCCGGACATTTTGGTTGATTTCAAAATCCCGGTCGGACACATTTTTTAGGTCCAAAAAGAGGGCACGTCCGGAAAAAAGAGGACGTATGGTCTCTCTACAATATCTGGAACAGATGAAAAAATATGAATGGTTCTGAAGAGTTGAAAACCATAACCATGGCAAAAAACAATGCTGTTGTAGTCAGCAAAGCCTGAGACAAATGTTGGCCGAAGATTCCTATTTATGTAAATACGTAAATGAAGACCTTATTGTTTTCTTGAACACTAACATGACAATTACACATTCTACAGCATCAAAGTGATCTTCAGGTTTTCACTATACAAAACATAGCTCAAGATTGAGAGTAGTTCACAGGTGGCAGATTGCTCAGAGATGCACAGTGGCTCACAGGAAAATGCCGGCTCACAGGAGGAAGTAGACTCTGAGATGGATCGTGGCTCACAGGTGGAAGATGGCTCGGAGGTGGAAGATGGCTCAAATACTGGGGTTTGCTGGTAGACGGAGATTGGCTTGCTGGAATACAAGATAAATCCCCTTTCCTCCAAAAAGAGATTAACTTGCGAGTTACTCCAAGATACAAGATGCATATAGTCTAAACTGAACATTGTAAGAGTGATTTCTATCCTCCTGTCTGGTAAACGCTTCAACTGTGCGGAGTGTAACTGCCTTATCTGGGAATGTCATGTGGTTCTCATATCATAACTTATCACTATCATCACAGAGATTGCTGTCATCAAACAAACACAGACAGTCCATAAAAACATCATTATGTTCTTCATGATTAGGTTCATTAGTAGTTATATTCAGGTTGAAATTCTTCAAAAAAAACATAAGTCCCTAAGATCTACACCTGAACCTGATGGCTTTTCAAAAGATCTGAGAATTTTCAATACATTCCTAATTGCCTATGTTTGGTCCAGTACCTTCTGCCAGACATAACTGCAACAGTATATGATTAAGGTCAGATATACATGTTAACTAAATATCTGATGACTGAAATTCACAGGCTATTCGTCAGTACTGATGTCACCAGTTGAGTGAAACAAAACAGAGAACAAAAGAACTGTGTTAAAATTACACATTAGGTAAACAATCTCCCACATGTCATGGATTGCTGACTTGCTTAGTCTAAAAGTTAAGACAATTAGCTAATCATGCTTAGCTGCAATGTTTGCAACAAGCTAACATGAATTTACCGAAAGTTAGGTGAATAGCTAGCCGTAACATTGTGCAAGTTGCCAGCTAAATTATGATGACTGGTTAGGTATTACGTTAACATTATCGAACTAGCTGACATTAGCTAACGTTAGCTATCTTTTAAAACCTGTTTGTTTTGCTAGTAACTATTATTGGCTAATTATGTTATTAAGTTAGCTAGCCAAGGTACTGTAATGTTAGAACAACAAAACTGATGATACAACTCCATATCTGCAAGTGTCACTACCATGTCCCAATCGTATTATACAGATTATCAGACTACCTAGCTAACGTTAACTAGTAAGTTTATGTTAGCTTGCTTAACAAGAAACCTTAAGAAACCTTATCCATTACCCTCCTCTACCACAAATTGTTCCACACTGTCATGTTTGCCGGATATACGCAGCTGATGGACTAACTGGAACAACAGTAGGACTGCGTAGGTTTCCCAAAGGATCTCTGTCTAAAAATCTGCTTACCTACCGGTGCTTAGCCTCCAACACTGCCGCGGGCGGATCGTCCGTTAAACGATGAGCAAAAAGCTAGCAGCCCGCCAGTTCTATGCTAGCTGGGTTGTGAGCTCAGCTCAGTAGGTGTTAAATCATGTAAGTTAGGCTAATAAATCATGGTAAAAACACTTGAACAGAACGTTTTTCATTATTTCACATTATGTTTTGTAGGCTAGTAGGACATGTTGTAAATGCCTTCCAAATGTACCGAAGTATTTCCAATCAATCAAAATGTTGCTGAAATATTTTGTTCTGAGGGGCTTCTCCCTTGACTGTATGCCTCCACGTCCCACCGATTGTCTGCGAGCTTCTACTGGAATATACGGTAATTTCTCTACTGTGTGACAGGAAGTCACGTGGTTATGAGACAGGAACTAGCATAGGTTTAGAAAAACTGCTGATACGGGGCCATACAAGGTATTGGAGCTTTTTATACATAGTCCTGTTTCTTTAGAAATAAACAATGGAGAAATAGAGTCTTTAAACGCTTCTGATTTCAATTTATTCGCTGTCAAAGTGACCCCTAAACTCATTGGAATGAATGGAATGCTAACGTGAGCTGATAGCCTGGTAGCATCTGAATCGCTACATACAAGCCTCGACTTCCGGATGAAAAGCTACCCCCTTGGTATTTTATCATTCACAAGGGAATCACCACCATTTCCCAGAATGCTTAGCTTTTTTTTAAAAAGTTTTCTTGATATTTTTGGACTTTAATATAAAACTTTATGTGATATTATGAAATGTGTTTAATCATCTTTCATTTTCCAAACCAATACTATCTGTAAGCATAAAAATCTGTGAGGAAATAGTCCAACCATTACTGAGATCGTTGTTCCAATTGACATAGTTTAGCTTGTCTTGGTCTGACAGTATATTAACATTGCTGTCATTCTGAATGCAGGATGTGGGTGCAAAAAATAGTACACATGTTGGATTGCTATTTTGCAAGCACATTCATGTTTGGGTATCCCTCACAATTACCTAAAAGGGCATGCTGGGATATATTCAAATAAAACATATATGATATATTACATTAACAGACTTGGTACTGTAAAATGGATTACAGTAATGGTTGTGTTATTGTAGATTATAATACAGTAAGGGCTGTAATACTGTAAATCAAATTTCAGTAAGGGAGATGGTACTGTACATTACAGTAACTTATTTGGTACTGTAAATTGGATTACAGTTACATTTGGTGTACTGTAAAATCAATTACAGTAATTGTACTGTAAAACCAAATTACAGCATCACTGGCCAATTGCTGCCAGTAAGTTACTGTAAACTTTACATCATTTTTTTTACAGTGATATATTTATGTATAAATTATCTCTTTCATAAACTGTCTTTTTATCTAAAGTTGGAAAGCACCTTGAATTCCCACCGTGTACTGTATGACAACTGTGGTATGAATAAAGTTATTGAATTGCCTTGAAGATGCAAATAGTTGTAGTTGCCTGGCCACTAACTGAAAGACAAGATGTTGAAAGGAATGATATTGGGTGTGAATAAAATGTTATTTCTCTGCAAAGCATTGGATGTAGAGTTGATCGTATGTAGAGTTTTCTGTAGAGTAGCTTTTCAAATAATATTAAAAGTGTAAAGATAAATACTCAAAATGTTGTGCTAATGACATGTGCTTGTTAGCAATGACAACACTCAATAGCCTAGCAGATAATAGTGATATTAGAAAGACCGTACCATTGGGTAATAGCTTAATTTAGTTGCCAATGTGATTTGCCATTTTAGTCTAATCAATTCAAACAAAATAGTTCAGCAAATATATATAATTCTTTATCCATTTAATTTCCATACAATATTATTGTTAGGGCACCATAAACATGACCCAGGGCTGAGGGGATTGAGTGTGTTATTACATTTCATTATTTGTGATTACAGCGCAAATTTGTTTTTAATGCACAGGAAAGCCATAGTAAAAAATATCCACTCGTCTAGCGATAAAAGATTAGATACAGTTTCCCCCAGCACACTGCTTTTTTACTCCTTTTATGAAAATGTATCTGTAATCTAGTAAATTCTGAAATTTAAGTGTAAACTCTAGACATTTATTTCCCTTCATAATTAATTTGCCTAAACTTGGCTATGGTCCACATTTGAAAAAATCTAAAGAATTAGCTTTTTGTGTTGGCAATTCAACATTATTCTTAGGAGGGCCAGTTACTCCACTGGGGTGAGGGCAGTTTATTGAAAAATTCAATAGTGGTTTTGTTGAATAACTTTTCTAATTGTTCACAAAGTACACCACGTGCTCCACAGCCTTTGTAATTTCCCCAAAAAGTTTAGATTTTTTTAAATAAACAATTAAAAATATAAAAATTCTATAGCTTTTTTATTGAACAATTTTTCTTTGGAAAGTCCAAAGGCTCTGGGTATCCTCTCTGAACAATTTAAAAGTTATTTAACAAAAAGCTGTAGAATTTTCCAAGTTTCAAATGTTTCTACACTCACCTAAAGAATTATTAGGAACATCCGTTTAATTTCTCCTTAATGCAATTATCTACTCAACCAATCACATGGCAGTTGCTTCAATGCATTTAGGGGTGTGGTCCTGGTCAAGACAATCTCCTGAACTCTAAACTGAATGTCAGAATGGGAAAGAAAGGTGATTTAAGCAATTTTGAGCGTGGAATGGTTGTTAGTGCCAGACAGGCCGATCTGAGTATTTCACAATCTGCTCAGTTACTGGGATTTTCACGCACAACCATTTCTAGGGTTTACAAAGAAGGGTGTGAAAAGGGAAAAACATCCAGTATGCGGCAGTCCTGTGGGCGAAAATGCCTTGTTGATGCTAGAGGTCAGGGGAGAATGGGCCGACTGCTTCAAGCTGATAGAAGGGCAACTTTGACTGAAATAACCACTCGTTACAACCGAGGTATGCAGCAAAGCATTTGTGAAGCCACGACACGCACATCCTTGAGGCGGATGGGCTACAACAGCAGAAAACCCCACCAGGTACCACTTATCTCCACTACAAATATGAAAAAGAGGCTTCAATTTGCACACCAAAACTGGACAGTTGAAGACTGGAAAAATGTTGCCTGGTCTGATGAGTCTTGATTTCTGTTGAGACATTCAGATGGTCAGAATTTGGTGTAAACAGAATGAGAACATGGATCCATCATGACTTGTTACCATTGTGCAGGCAGGTGGTGGTGGTGTAATGGTTTGGGGGATGTTTTCTATGCACACTTTAGGCCCCTTAGTGCCAATTGGGCATCGTTTAAATGCCACAGCCTACCTGAGCATTGTTTCAGACCATGTCCATTCCTTTATGGCCACCATGTACCCATCCTCTGATGGCTACTTCCAGCAGGATAATGCACCATGTCACAAAGCTTGAATCATTTCAAATTGGTTTCTTGAACATGACAATGAGTTCACTGTACTAAAATGGCCCCCACAGTCACCAGATCTCAACCCAATAGAGCATCGTTGGGATGTGGTGGAATGGGAGCTTTGTGCCCTGGATGTGCATCCCACAAATCTCAATCAACTGCAAGATGCTATCCTATCAATATGGGCCAACATTTCTAAAGAATGCTTTCAGCACCTTGTTGAATCAATGCCACGTAGAATTAAGGCAGTTCTGAAGGCGAAAGGGGGTCAAACAGAGTATTATTAGTATGGTGTTCCTAATAATAATTTATTATTTTTGGGTGTTTTGTTTATTTATTGTGGATATTTAAAATGTTTTCCAGTTCCACTGTTAAATATTCTTTAGAAATAAGTTTATTGATCTTTAAAAAGGTGTACCTACATTATTAAGCCATTATCATTATATTAAATGAAAACAGTCTCAGAACGAAAATATTATAATTTATCGCAATAATTTCTGTGACAATTTATCGTTCAGCAAAATTTGTTATTGTGACAGGCCTAGTGACACCCCGGTTTCAACAAAGTAAAAAAAGAAAATGTCAACATTTTTCTGTAATCTGAATATAGTCCCGTCCGTTTCCCTAATATAAAATGCAGCAACTATGGTAGTTAATTCATGCTCTATCTAGATATATTGTATGTTTGTCAGCTGAATTCTTATCATATAGTTCAATGTTGTAATGTGCTTGATAGCTAAAACAGTATTCAGCCAACTCCAACAGGTATCGCTTGTTTTCCTCTGTATCCCTCAGTTTTCCAAATTCATATGACTAGGTGTAGGCCACTATTTAAAGGGGGAACTATTATGAATATCTACAAATTGTCTATGTACCTAAATCGATTGAAGTAATTTAACTGTCAAACATTGCCATTGCCATTGGCAATGCACATACAAACTGTCAATGTATAACAGCAGTATTTTCTACACTAAAAAATATCCATTAAAAACTGAAAATGTATGGGTAATTTGTTGCTAGTTCAATTCTCATTATTTTACAGACAGTTCCTTCAAATTAATAATGGATAATTTAATGTATAAATACACTGACTGTCTGTTCATAAATGGAAACAATTACTACAGTGTCTATTAACAAGCAATCAATGTGTTTATACATGACATTATCTGTTATAACTTTAAAGGACCTAGCTGTAAAATTGACCCCAAGATGATATATGGAGATGGAAAATATGACATGCCCATCGTGCCAACAGAATTGCTGTCATTTATCATGAAGTCAATGCTTAATGTAGACATTTCAATGCTTGGGGTATTCAAACATGTTTCTAAACTTTTTCGAGACCTCGTGTCACCGTTCCATCCTCCAATCTACCTCAGGGAATCTTTAGCTAAAAGCCTTGACTTGGACCATGACAATATCATTAGTATGATGAGATTCTACAAATCTGCTGGATGTGGTAGTGGTCTTGCAATGAGACTAAAGGAGCTATTCAGCAAAAATAGCAAGTGGATGATGGCCTGGGTCCTGCTTAAGGGCAGGCATGGTGGCCGAATGGATAGCACTGTGGCCTCACAGCAAGAAGGTTTTGGGTTCGAACCCCGGTCATCCCGGGCCTTTCTCTGTCTGCATGGGTTTCCTCTGAGTGCTCTGGTTTCCCTCACAATCAAAAACATGAAGGTTAGGTTTGGGACTACATGGTCAATTTAAAAGTAAGTAAAATAATGAAATGCCTGCACTCTGCTAATTTTCCCATATATTTATTGTGCATTTTAAAAGTAAGAACATTTTTTGGAAGAGTCTTATCTCTGTTTTGTACTGTAGGTGTAGGTATTCTTGGTTAAAGCAGTTTCTAGTGTTCATGTAGTTTAGTATTTTCCAGATAGTGATGGCTGTATGTGTTTCTATAGTGATAGATATAAAGAATATTGCACATCCACTTATGTTAGTGCAGGACAGAAAAGTTAAAGTATATGAAGAAAACAAATGTCTGCAACTCAGAAATGCTCCTGTGTAATTTTAATAAGAATGCACAGAGAGACAACGTTTTGATCCTGCAAGGATCTTCGTCCTGACGATGACCTGACAAAGATCCTTGCAGGATCGAAACGTTGTCTGTCTGTGCGTTCTTATTAAAATTACACAGGAGCATTTCTGAGTTGCAGACATTTTTTCTTATCTTTGTATGTGTTTCTTAACATGTAAGGTATGACATGTGAAAGGCATGTTGGCGTTGAAGTAATTTCTAATCATGGCTACTTGATAAGAAGCCTTTGCAAGTTCAATCTGATCAGTTATTACATAATACACCATATTATTACATTTTGATGAAAGAAAAGTCCAACACCCGCATTTTGTAATAATCACCGCATTATGTAATAATCACCGCCATTATGTAATAATTACCGCATTATGTAATAATTATTACAAAATGCGGGGAAATTTATTACATATTGCGTTCAAGATGTTTATTACAAAATGCGGCAGATTATTACATGCTGTTTTATTACATAATGAAGTGAAAATTTGTTACATTTTGTCAAGTTATTTCATAATGCGGTGTTATTACATAATGCGGTGCTACAAGGGCTACAAACTGCCAAAAAAATACACAAACTTATGAAGCTAGTTTCAGAAACTAAACAAACCTTGAAACATGCAATGACAATGACCGACCAAAGGCGGGGTTACAGAGCGAGCTATATACCATATTTTGGTGCATAAAGCACGAGCCAGATATCAATGCGCACCCTCGTACATAACGCAGATATATTGTTTTGTGTAAAAAATGATCAGCATTGCGCGAACCCTCACAAAGCGCACATTATTTTTATTGTTATAATTGTTTTCATTATGAACGCATTCACTTTTTAGTGTGAAAATGTTGTATTTTGGCGCCTTCTATATTTTACCATGTCTTGGTTGAGTGTTGCTGATGGTTATGTTGTCCAAGACAGTTGAGGCAGAAGTGCTCTCCAAATTATCCAGGGTGGTTGAAGAATACGAGTGCCTCAGAAGTGTTCGATCCCCAGAAGTCTCAGTTCTTGAGCCTTTGAAAAGTAAAAATAAAATATGAGCATTAATGACAATGAGTTGGTTTGATTGTATTATTCTATGAAATCAACCTCAATGTCAGACATCAAAAGAGCTTAATGAAAGTCTGAACCGGGTGGCTTAAAAAGGCCCACAATGGAGAATTGAAGATGACATTTGGAAAAATCATTGGACGAATGAGATGTCAATATTGTATTGTGGTAGTTGATTGGTAAGGGAGAGTGTTCCTCCAAGGCATCTTATAACATGTGTCTTGGCCAAAGAAACTAGCATGAAAAAGGTATGAAAAAATAGAAGTGTATTGAATTGATATTACGATGTCCCTCCCTGGAGGTAAAAGAGCCGATTACCTCCTCTCGCCTCCTCTATTGGTCTACAGTACATTATTTTCCAAACACTTCACACATCTGCCTGCAGATGTCACTGATTAAGCATTTTAATCATCATTTAAAGTATTTATTTCCAAAGAATAAATTAATTTTGTTATAAATTATATAGAGATTTTGTAATAGTTTATTTGAACCAATTACTTTTTATATTCTTAAACTCCCTTTTGCCTCCAATAAAAAATGAGGAGGAACAACCTCCCTTGCCTCAATGGACGAGCCTCCACTGACATTGTGAATTAAAGATCAAAAAGGTATCCAACACGTTTTCCACAATTTATCAATTACAAATTTCAAACCATAATGTTATCATAGCCACCATAGATTCCAAAAGAAACCCTACTGCTTGAATTAGTCAAATTTCTGAGTGGATAATGTGGAATCTGTGCTTCCACTGGCCAATCCCTCTCCACCACACGTGTGATATGATGTGCCCATTGAAGCGATACGACATTGAAACCTTATTTATTGCCTATATTAGGATACAGTGTTTTATTAATAAACTATGAAACAATTGTGTATGAATAGCTTACAAAATAGGCTACATGTTGTAGTTCTTTTTGGCTTCTGTCAGTGTTATATGGAAAGGAGTGAGCAGCCACGTGCGTAAAGGGTATCCTTTATCTCCTATTTGATGGCACTGTGGCGGCAGAAAGTGCCTTTCAAAAAGCTGCTTCAGGCCACTTTCATTCAATATCCGTGCGTCATGGGTAGACTCAGGCCATGGGTACCACATCCAAAATGTTGTAGTCTGCATCAAACTCAACTTGTGTGTTAATGCTGTTGTACCTCTTCCTGTTCATATAAACATTGTCGTTGATGCTGGGAGCAATTAATGATCTTTATATGAGTGCCATCCATTGCGCCTAGTACTCTTGGGAAGCTGGCTATTTGCATGAATTGTGTTTGCTTCTGTTGGATTATGCGGGGTGTTGACGGGAAGTAAATGAAACACGTCATATTGTGTGGAGCTGTAAGTGCCATAATTGTTTCCATGACAATTGAACTTATCAATGGTTGTGATGGCCCAAATCATCAGCATTGTGTTGCTGCAAGCGAAGCATCATCACCACCTTCAATTCATCTGAAAATGCATTGCTGCGTAAAGTCACTGGAGAAATGTCGTCCCTCACTCAGTCGCTGACGAAGATTATGCTTGCTCTGTCCAAACTATACCTTTTAATTAACTGCGCCATGTCAAATAATTAAACATTCTTCCTCCTAAAAGATTTGCGCACATCTCTGTCTCTGCCATCAGAAGCCCTTTCTGGCAAGTCCTGACCACTTGAGAGACCACTCGAGCGGTCTTAAATAACTGGGAGAGTAAGAGTGATTCTTAGCTTTAGGAAATTTGATAACTTGCTTTTATACTTAAGTTTGAGAGTAGGAGTAAATTTTGTCAGTTCTTAGCACTTAAGACTAAAATGGCACTATGAAAAGCTTGATAAATACGGGCCCAGGTCTCTACTGTCTGTCTTCCTGTTCATAACCTAAAGATATTAACACATAAGTCAGTATACCTTCATGTTGATGTAGGTCAGCAATGGTTTCTTCACTGGAGTCATCATCATCACTTGTGCCTACTTCATCTGGTTGGGTAAAAAAAAACAGTTTGGACCAAGTATTTAAATCAAAGATTAAATACAATTATAAATGTGATATCAGAAGTATTTATAAACTACATTTAAAACTGAATTTCACCTTCAGGATTGATCTCAATGTCATTCAGCCCTTTTCCTTTGCAGGTCAGACAGTCTTCCTTTTTCCATGTTATCAACAGTTTGCTAACTTTTGCAAGCTGCAGGGTACTCTCTGGAAGCCGATAGAATTCCCTGTGGACCCGTATATCATGTCCTAGAAAGGTAGCAAGTTGACCCATTTCATTTTCTATTAAGTTTAGTACTGTTGACAAAGTAGCAACTTGCTTTCTCAAACTTGTTAAGGTGAGTAACTCTGGGTTTTTTGCACCACATCGTTTTGAATACTTGCGGAAGCAGTCAGAGCCTCTGTAATGGGAAAGCACACATGAGTGTGCAAACAAGTATACATTCTCTGTGTCGACTTTACACTCATTTCTGTTTTTAATGAGGAGGTCCATTGCAGTCCATTGGATAAGCGGATGAAAATGGATGGATGGTCCATTGCAGTGATCATGTCAGGTGTGAGAAGCACGGGCACCATTCGTGACCTTTTACCTCAAATCTCAACTCTGTCAATGTACTTTGCAACCTTCCTCTCAAACTCAGTAAGGCCCATCATAATGTCAGGTTTGAACGCTATGATTTCTGCACTGTAAAAAAATGATGTAAATTTTACAGTAACTTACTGGCAGCAATTGGCCAGTGATGCTGTAATTGATTTTACAGTACACCAAATGTAACTGTAATTCAATTTACAGTACCAAATAACTTACTGTAATGTAATGTACAGTAGCATCTCCCTTACTGTAATTTGATTTACAGTACTACAACCCTTAATGTATTCTAATCTACAGTAACACAACCATTACTGTAATCCATTTTACAGTACCAAGTCTGTTACTGTATTATATCATATATGTTTTATTTGAATATATCCCAGCATGCCTTTTTGGGTAATTGTGAGGGATACCCAACCATGAGGGTGCTTGCAAAAGAGCAATTGGAGAAGATCCAACATATGTACTGTTTTTTGCACACACATCCTGAATGATAGCAATGTATAGATAGTGCCTGACCAAGACTAGCTAAACTATGTCAATTGGAACAACGTTCTCAGTAATGGTAGGACCATATCCTCAGATTTTTATGCTTACAGATTGTATTGGTTTGGAAAATGAAAGATGATAAAACATTTCATAATATTACATAAAGATTTAGAGTAAAGTCCAAAAATATGAAGACAACATTCAAACAAAAAAGCAAAGCATTCTGGGAAATGGTGATGATTTCCTTGTAAATGATAAAATACCAGTCTCACAATTAACTCTTTCACAAACACTGTGGTTTTGTAACATTACTTTTGTGTTTACTTAACATTCACACCTGAATTGAACTTTATAATTAACAGTGAAAAACTAAATTGACTCCTTGGTTTAGAGCAGCGATATTCATTCCTGCTCCTGCGAGGCGCTATTCCGTAGGTTTCCCGTCCAACCCCAGTTGCGACTAACCTGAGTTAGCATTTCATCTTAATAATGATTAATGTCACCTGTGCTAAATTTGGTTTGGAACAAAAACCTGCGGAATTGCGGCTCGCAGGAACATGGAATGAGTACCGCTGCTCTAGTTTGCTTCTATTTAGACCTTTCAACAACTGTAAGAAATAGTGAACTCATATTGTACTTTTGACAGTTACCAAAATACATATTCAAGTAATTTGCTTCTGCCTATTGAATATATGTCCACAATACAATGCAATACACCGTAGTAATTAAAATATGACACTGTTGAAATTACATTAAGTTACTGATAAAACTACAGAAATTACAAATAGTTCATTCAATTAACAGTAGTCTACTGTATTTAGAAATTACAGTAGGAAACCTTTGGAATTACAGTAGTTTACTGATAAAATTACAACAATTGCTAAAAGTTTTTACTTTTTACAGTAGTCTACTTTATGTATTACTTACAGTATGATACTGTGGAAATTAAAGTAATTTACTGACGAAATTACAAAAATTGCTAACAGTGTGGATGCAAAAGTCTGGAGATCCATTTTTGAAACTTCCCCTTGCCTTCTTCTGTTAAATAGTACAGCCTGCGTCAAAGTGACTTGTGCAAGATTCCCAAAGCTTTTGATGTTGGGCTCTTCCTCAAGGTTCTTCATGCACTTAGGATGCTCAGTAGCAAGAATCTTGTGCAGCAGGGACACATCCTGTGTAAAGGGCAAACCACGTGGTTTATTCCATTTGGCTTGTTGAAGTGTACCCAGTGCAGCACCTGAAATTGATTCTGCCCATCTTTTCTCATACAGAGTGGCGAATTGCTTGACAGACTGCAACGGCATTGCGATTTGCATGATTGCATTGCATTGCACAATACCTGCAACCTTAGCCAAACTGTGACCCAAATTTAAAGCCAATGATGGGATTTTATATGAGTTGCTATCCAAGTCATAAACAGCAACATAACTCACTGCTTGTATTACATGGGGAAAATGACTGGGCATAACAAGGTCTTCAGTGGTCTTCTAATGTGTTGTAGCTCTTGCAGTAATCAAGAGTCTTGCCATCTCTCTAATTTTTTGACGTATGTAATCATTTCTTTTCTGATTTGGTTTCCTGCTATTCTACATTGACTCGCCAAGACTAAGGATGTCCCTTTCACTACTTACAATAAAATAAATTTAATCTTGGTTCAATTCACAAGCAATCTTTCAAACAGCTTCATGAAGTGTATCAGCTTTTGGTAGGTCAATGTGGATCTGTTTTCGCCCAACTCTAGTCTCCACCTCAACAGACTTCTGAGGGCAGTTTCTGACATGTCTCCACAGACAATCTCTTGCATAGAGTCCTTGACAAAACTTGCAGTGACTTGAAGTCATTAGATTGTCTGACTCTAGTGTGTCTTCGACAAGCAACCATTTCTCCATCACCACTGCTTGCCACAGTGGCATTATGTTTAAAGTTTCCCCTCTTCTTAAGAGAGCGTAACAAATCTTTTCTTTTCTCTTTTTTTAAAACTGATAGCCTTTGCAACATCAGGCTGTGTACTGTGAGTGGATTCGAGGTGTCTTGCCAATTTAGAAATGGCCTTATTACAATAAAGACTATTGTTTCTTGTTGTACTTGCTTCGTTTTGCTGCGTTTGGCATTTATGGAGCTGTGCGATGTCTTCTCTGATGAGCTGTCACTGCAACTTATCACTGAACTACAATGGCCACTGCTCATCTTTGAGAAACTAAAACTTCTCTGCTTCGTGGAACTTTTGGTACTATCTGAACTGTGGGTTGTAGCGATCCCCAATTATATTTCCTTTAACACTTTGTGGGGAAGATGATTGTCTATGATTTTTAGATCTCTTTTATTAGAACTTGTGTCAGAGGAGTTGCCACTTGAATCTGGAACATAGTTGGCATCATCATAGTCCATAGCATCCGAAGATTCATCAGTCATGTCATTACAGATCTAAAGGAAAATGGAGAGAAAAGCATCTTCATTCCATCAAAGTTACACATTTAATAATAGCTAGAATATTGTTGTCCTAGTACCCTCACATTGTGCATAACAAAACATTTAAACATATTAATAAAAACATACAGTGGGGCAAAAAGGTATTTAGTCAGCCACCAATAGTGCAAGTTCTCCCACTTAAAAAGATGAGAGGCCTGTAATTTTCATCATTGGTACACTTCAACTATGACAGACAAAATGAGAAAACAAATCCAGAAAACACATTGTAGGATTTTTAATGAATTTATTGGTGTAACTTCCAGCTGGTGTGGCTGGCGTAATGAACTGAAAATGGACTCCATATCTAAGATTGTTTTAGTTTTCCTTTCAGTTATCCTTTAGTGTCTCTTGTGTATATGTTGTTCTTTGGTGTTCAGTATAGATTTACGGTGGCTTAGTTGTACTATTTTGTTATGAGTGTTATGTAGTGGTTCCCCCTAGTGTCCCTTTAGTGTTATGTCTGTTGATGGTTCCTTTCTGTGTTGTATACTGTCGTTGCCATGGTTCCCCTTGTGTTTCATTCTGTCATTGCATAGGTTACGTCATCATTTAGTATCTCCCAGGTGTTTTCAGTTAGTCTTATTTGTATGTGTATTTAGCCCTTGTGTTTCCGCCTTGTCCTTGTCAGTCAATGTTATCGTTATGTGTTCCTGTACGCGTTCCTGTGTGTATCCCTAGATTTATTCTTAAGCCCCACGTGGCAGTGTTCTTTTGAAATATAAATAAAGTTTATTGGATCATCAGTACCTCGCGCCTGTCTCTACCCTTGGAACGTGACAGATTGACTGACCTTAAATGAAGAGGCAGCGAGGGATCCGCCACAGACCCGAGGAGAGCTTTGCCCTCTCTCTCGGGGGGATGTTGTTTGGAGGGACGCAGGCTGCATACTCTCTGTCTCCCCCCGACAGGGAGAGAGAGCAGCCGGCCAAGCCGGTCCGACTCGCCTCCATGTGGGAGATCGACAGCTCCGATGAGGAGTATTTCCCCATGGAGGTGGAGGATGACGACCGGTTCTCGGAGGAAGAAGAGGAGGTGACGGCGGCGTTAACCCTTGGCGGGGACTTACATTTCGCGGAGTGGAAGGACGTCCGTCACCTCTACGGGGAAGTGGACGACACCGAGGAGAGAGAGGAAGGGGCTTCATGGGACGAAGAGGAGGAGGAGTGGGACATACCTCCCGAGTGGAGTGGAAGAGCCATTCGGCGGGCACCACCCCAACTGCCTCCACTACAGCCCCGGATGGCCTCTACTCCCTCCGGTAGGAATTCCTATTTCCCCCATAGCTTCCCCAGCCCTCCAGGCAATCAGGTTCAGGAGAGTTCAGGGGTTAACTTTGTCCCCAGCTCTCATGCTGGTGGTTGCCCTGGCTTTCAGGCCAGGTCCCCTAGGGCCTCTGTTACTGCCCCTAGGGCCTCTGTTACTGCCCCTAGGGCCTCTGTTACTGCCCCTAGGGCCTCAGTTAATGCCTCAGTTAATGCCCCAGTTAATGCCCCAGTTAATGCCCCAGTTAATGCCCCAGTTAATGCCCCAGTTAATACCCCAGTTAATGCCCCAGTTTATGCCCCAGTTTATGCCCCCAGTGCTCCCTTTCGGTCCCATGTTAGGGACCCCATACCAGGGGTAGGGTTGGTTAGGGGATTGGTAAGGAGGCAGGAGAGGAGACCCCTGGTGGAGAAGGACAGGGTGGCCCTCGCGATTTCCCAGCTGGAGGGTCCAGCGCTGTCCTTCACCCTGGCCCTGTGGGAGGCAGACCACCCCCTTTTGGAGGACCACAAAGGGTTCACCAGCCTGCTACAGTCCATGATCAGCCCCAGTTCCAAGATGGCTGCCCCCAGCCAGAGCTCCACCACACTACAACCACCAGAGGTCTCCCCCACGTCTAGTCCACCAGAGGCCGCTGTTTCCGCTCAAGCCTCCAGGCCACCAGAGGCCGCTGTTTCCGCTCAAGCCTCCAGGCCACCAGAGGCCGCTGTTTCCGCTCAAGCCTCCAGGCCACCAGAGGCCGCTGTTTCCGCT
>JACXGM010007573.1:0-22408 GCA_016801145.1 Umbra pygmaea
CATACATACATACATACATACATACATACATACATACATACACACATACATACATACATACACACATACACACATACACACATACATACATACACACATACACACATACATACATACATACATACATAGTGTATAACAGTGTAAATTTGCCGTCCCCTCAAAATAACTCAACACACCTCTATTTTGAGGGGACAGCACTGTTATAACACCGTTACAAGCTGTAACACAAGTTATAATCAATTATTTACAATAATGTGAGGGGTGTACTCACTTTTGTGAGATTGTGTGTGTGTATGCTGATTGCAGAATATGTCTCATTATACTTCCTCTGTCATATATGTGTGCATTTCCAGATCGGTTATGCAGGGGCGGTGCCTCCATCCTACTACATTTGTAAGTCAGCATAGGCTCTGCAGCGTAGACCCAGCAATCAGCCGCTTGTCTAATGGCTTTCCATCCTAGCAATTTTCCTGCATAGATTCCACAGGCCACAACCTTTAATATAGCATTAGCCAGGCTAAACCTAATAAGCGTTACTGCGGTTCTCTGCTGATGAATAGTTATTGGTTTTGTATTGATGGGATGCCCTTTGATGTCTCTGTAGATCCATAGGTACAGGTTTCATCCTAATCCAGGAGACAAGGGACAAGAGGACGAACACGCAGGTGTTTGTCTTTCCCTATAAGACCCAAGAAAGGACCCACCTTTTTCTCTTTTGGAAACTTCTGGAAGACTGAAATTCGAAGGACTGGATTTTTTCCATAATTTTTACTTCACTTGGTGGTGTACTGTATCCATTGTTAATATAGGATTGATAGGAACATTAGCTTTCATTCACCATTAGCTCACCAATTGGTTTCTATCTTTTTAATTTAAGGATGTGGTGGAGCAATTCCTACTTGTTGACTACTAGTTAAACTGAGGCTGTGACCAGTTAACTGACTGGTGTACTTCAGAACAAAGTCTCGTAGACACCACATTTTGTCATGTCAGAGTCAAGGGTCAAGATTTCCACAGGTTCTACATTCCCGGTGTAGAATATTATAGCCTCGGCTCAGATGCGAAGACATTGGAAGATCATGCAGACATTTATAGCCTTTTAACTGTAGATTAAGATTAGATTAGGGGAAGTACAGTACTGATTATGCAACAGTCAATCAAAGTTGAAAGGTCCTTTTGACGATCAGAATCAGAAAGATTTATTGCCAAGTAAGTTTTACCAAACAAGGATTTTTTTTTCTGGTTGCTTGGTGCATGTCTTGTTCATAAATGGAAACATTGTTTGCCTTTAAGGCGCAGGATATGAGCAGTCCATTATGTTTGGACAAGGGACCTAGCTGTTTGTGTCTACATCAACTCTCATACAGAATATATTACATCTGCCCTCTATGTATCTGGTAGCAAATAAATTATCCTTTACTACTGAAATGTTTTAAATAATTGGTAAGGCATTTGGTGATGAAACAATTATTGGTGACATCAATGTCTTCTAGGATTCAAAATGTATTCACACATTCAAAACTGAATGTTTACCACTTTCTCATTATCTATAATTGGTGATGTAGCATTTTGGATACAACCTTCCTGCAGTACCTCAGACTGCCTTAAAAGTGGGGGCAGTAAACCTCTGGTTTGGTAAATTAGTACTTCCTATTGGTGTTCAGGGCTCACTCTCATGGCTAATTTACATTAATACAGATTAAAGCCACTAAGGACACTTAAGGTGAAAAATTAAATGTATTGTTCTTGTGATCATGCAAATAAATGACAAAAAAATTAAGTTCGAAGGCTGATATTATGACATTTTTATTTCTAAACTGTGAAAGTTGAAACCTCAATCTCACAATATAAAAAATGTAACTGCAGCCGATTCAGTGTTGTAAGTAAAGTTTCTTTATCACTCCCTTTATAAATGTCTCCCTGAAATGTTTCCATCCTTCACGTTTTCACCGCTGACACTCACAGCATTTCAATGAGGCAATCCTCACTAGATCTTTAATCTTTTATAAATGTGTGCATTTCAGATCCACTATGCAGGGACAGTGCCAACATCCTACTATGTACGCGAGTCTGTGAAGGTGGACTACGAACAGTGTCTTACTGTCAGTCGAGGCTCCACGCAGCAACTAGAATATGAAGTCCTCTTGCCTGGCTGTGTGCTTAGGTAAGTAGTCTGCTTTTTCCTGTTCATTTTTTTTACCAAAAAAATAATAATTTGTGGCCGTGCTTCATCGGATAAACTTCACTGCAGGTTTGGCACAGGTGAAGACGTGCCCTGTTGCCTAGTCATTGTACTTCTTTTTACACTGCTCGCTCACCAAAGATGTATTTTCTGGCTCATGTGCCGGAGGAGAGTGCATTCTCTGGCCAACAACCATGGATAAGCTTGTAGCACACCGGCGTTCCCCAAGGAGTCAATAGAGAGCGATGAGAGAAGGCAACTATATGATATCCACTCCCAGGTGCTGAGTGTCCAGTGTGTGCCAGGTGTTTTTTACCTGTTCTGGTTTTCCAAATGGATAAAGACTAGTGTTCAAAAGTCTGGAATCACCCAGGAATGTTCATGTTGTTAACTTAATTTTCCAATGTGGCATTAAATTGATTTACATATATATCCTAGATGATAAATTGATTTACATATATATCCTAGATGATAAGTTGATTTACATATATATCCTAGATGATAAGTTGATTTACATATATATCCTAGATGAGAAATTGATTTACATATATATCCTAGATGAGAAATTGATTTACATATATATCCTAGATGAGAAATTGATTTACATATATATCCTAGATGAGAAATTGATTTACATATATATCCTAGATGAGAAATTGATTTGCATATATATCCTAGATGAGAAATTGATTTACATATATATCCTAGATAATACATTGATTTACATATATATCCTAGATGATAAATTGATTTACATATATATCCTGGATGATAAATAGATTTACATCTATAGATTTGATCTATCAAACAACTGAACGACGCGGTAATATTTCAGTAGTGAAATGAGATTCATTGGATTAACAGAAAATGTGCATCAAAATGAAATTAGACAGGTGCATACATTTGGGCACCCTTGTCATTTTGTTGATTTGAATACCTGTAACTACCTAGCACTGATTAATTGGAATACACAATTGGTTTAGGGAGCTCATTAAGCCTTGAACTTCATAGACAGGCGCATACAATCATGAGAAAAGCTATTTAAGTTGGCCAATTGCAAGTTGTTGTTCTCTTTGACTCTCCTCTGAATAGTGGCAACATGGGGGTGTCAAAACAACTCTCAAATGACCTGAAAACAAAGATTGTTCAACATTATGGTTTAGGGGAAGGCTACAAAAAGCTATTGCAGAGATTTAAGCGGTCAGTGTCCATTGTGAGGAACATAGTGACGAAATGGAAGATCACAGGCACAGTTCTTGTAAAGGCCAGAAGTGGCAGGCCAAGTAAAATATCAGAGAGGCAAAGGCGACGGATGGTGAGAATGGTCAAAGACAGACCACCTCCAGAGACCTATAATATCATCTTGCTGCAGATGGTGTCACTGTGCATCGTTCAACAATTCAGAGCACTTTGCACAAGGAGAAGCTGTATGGGAGAGTGATGTGGAAGAAGCCTTTTCTGCACACATGCCACAAACAGAGTCACTTGAGGTATACAAACGCACATTTGGACAATCCAGCTTCATTTTGGAAGAAGGTGCTGCGGAATGATGAAACAAAGAGTTATTTGGTCATAACAAGTGGGCATTATGCATGGCGGCAAAAGAACACAGCGTTCCAAGATAAATGCTTGCTACCAACAGTAAAATTTGGTGGAGATTTCATCATGCTGTGGGGCTGTGTGGCCAGTGTCAGTACTGGGAATCTTTTTAAAATTAAGGGTCGCCTGGATTATAGTCAATACCAGCAGATACTTAAGAATAATTTAGAGGAATCAGTCATAAATTTGAAGTTATGCCGGTGCTGGATATTTCAATAAGACAATGACTCAAAATACTGCTCAAAATCTACTATGGCATTTATGCAGAGGAACAAGTACAATGTTCAGGAATGGCCATCCCAGACACGAATATCATTGAAAATCTGTGGGGTGATTTGGAGCGGGCTGTCCATGCTCGGCAACCATCAAACCTAAATTTATGCACCTGTCTAATTACGTTTTGATGCATATTTTACATTTTTTGTTCATCCAATAAACCTCATTTCACTACTGAATTATTACTGTGTCCTTCAGTTATTTGATAGATCAAAATGAAATTGCTGTTCCAAACACCCAATTATTTATAAATGAAAATTGTGCCTAAATCGTCAGGGGTGCCTAAACTTTTGCGTACGGCTGTATATATCTCCTAGACATGCCCAATGTTGCAAATGGCAGATGTGATATAGACAGGTGTGGAACGTAGCGAACAAACGTAGATGAATAACATAATCTTAACTGGTCTTAACACTCAGACAAATGAAATACAATGCCAAAATGAGTCACACAAACACAATAAAGCACAACGAACACAGAACAACCCACGGTAAACATGCGGGATATGATGAGGTGACGATGTGCAGGTGCGCTGGAGATGCTTGGAATGCGTTTGTTTTCGTGCTGCCCTGGGCTGCCAGGGTGGTGCTTTCAGACCACTGATGCGTGCGTTCGGACCACTGGTTGGTAGACAGGTGAATCCGAATGCAGGATGGGAGGAGGAGGTTGCTATGTTACAGATTTATACATTTTCAGCAGCTATTCAGTGTCCTAAAGATAAAGTATTTTAGCTCATCTGTGAATCATGTTTTCACTATAATTTCTGATCAATTTAATGCCATTAAGGTATTCATTCATATCAATACGCATAACAATTCTCAGAATATTCTGAACGTATAAATGCTACTGTGTATGTCTCTACAATTATGTTTTTATGTTTACAGTGTACCAAAAACATGAAATCAATATAGCAAATATCTCTTTAGGTAACATAACCCCCTTCCCCACAGGTGGCAGTTTTTTAGCGATGGCGCAGATGTAGGCTTTGGGGTGTTCATGAAGGGAAAGTTGGGAGAGAAGCAGAACGCAGGGCAGATGCAAGAGGTACTTCCCAGCCAAAGATACAATGCCCACCTCGTACCCGAAGACGGCTCCCTGACCTGCAGCGAGCCTGGAGTCTGTAAGTACTGGATACCTAAGGGACCCTTTTTCCTCTATCGGTCCATTTCAAATCAAACTATGCCAGCTTATTTTGTATATTTTCCCTTCAGTCATGCATTTGGAAATGACACAGCTTTTTGTAATTTTTTGCAGTAGCAATTGTGTTTATGTCATTAATGACAGCAACATGGTATTGTGAAAACTTGACAGGGCATTAAAACTGGGACAGAGACTTGAACAGGAAAACATGTGGCCAAAAGTGGTCCCCCTCTACAACTGGTGCACATACACTCACCTAAAGGATTATTAGGAACACCTGTTCAATTTCTCCTTAATGCAATGATCTACTCAACCAATCACATGGCAGTTGCTTCACTGCAGTTAAGGGTGGGATCCTGGTCAAGACAATCTCCTGAACTCCAAACTAAATGTCAGAATGGGAAAGAAAGGTGATTTAAGCAATTTTGAGCGTGGCATGGTTGTTGGTGCCAGACGGGCCAGTCTGAGTATTTCACAATCTGCTCAGTTACTGGGATTTTCACGTACAACCATTTGTAGTGTTTACAAAGAACGGTGTGAAAAGGGAAAAACATCCAGTATGCGGCAGTCCTGTGGGCGAAAATGCCTTGTTGATGCTAGAGGTCAGAGGAGAATGGGCCGACTGCTCGTTACAACCGAGGTATGCAGCAAAGCATTTCTGAAGCCACAACACGCACAACCTTGAGGGGGATGGGCTACAACAGCAGAAGACCCCACCGGGTACCACTCATCTCCACTACAAATAGGAAAAAGAGTCTTCAATTTGCAAGAGCACACCAAAACTGGACAGTTGAAGGCTGGAAAAATGTTGCCTGGTCTGATGAGTCTCAATTTCTGTGACATTCAGTTGTTAGAGTCAGAATTTGGCGTAAACAGAATGAGAACATGGATCCATCATGCCTTGTTACCACTGTGCAGGCTGGTGGTGGTGGTGTAATAGTTTGGGGGATGTTTTCTTGGCACACTTTAGGCCCCTTCGTGCCAATTGGGCATTGTTTAAATGCCACGGCCTACCTGAGCATTGTTTCTGACCATGTCCATCCCTTTATGGCCACCATGTACCCATCCTTTGACGGCTACTTCCAGCAGGATAATGCACCATGTCACAAAACTTGAATCATTTCAAATAGGTTTCTTGAACATGACAATGAGTTCACTGTACTAAAATGGCCCCCACATTCACCAGATCTAAACCCAATACAGCATCTTTGGGATGTGGTGGAACGGGAGCTTCGTTTCCTGGATGTGCATCCCACAAATCTCCATCAACTGCAAGATGCTATCCTTTCAATATGGGCCAAAATTTCTAAAGAATGCTTTCAGCACCTTGTCAAACACAGGGGTCAAACACAGTATTAGTATGGTGTTCCTAATAATCCTTTAGGTGAGTGTATACCACAACTCATCTTTCCCTATTGGCTGTGTTCAATAGAGCAAAGAAAATGGAACCAAGGTATTTGTTATGGGATAAATAAATATAATATCAAGTCTTTCTATTAAACCTGCACTATGTAACTACAAAAATATTCTAAAACAATGTTTTCGCATTAGTAAACGTTAGGAACTATCATATTGGTTCTAGGGGTTGAAAACAACAACTTACAAAATACAAACTATAGTGGAATAGCATTTCACACTTTCTTTATCAATACATTTTTTTCCTCCCCTCCCAATTCCCTTTCTAACCCTGCCTTGTTGGCAGCTCCGCAACTCCTTGGAAAGATTTGTGGGATGGCAAGGGGCACCATGGTTCATCCAACCATGTCGCCCAGCGGCCTATTCTTATCGCACTGCGAATCCAACAAAGAAGCCATTAGTCGGATCATGCACGGGATGATTACTTTCACCGACTATACTTCCACGATTGAACCCACAGGTGCCCGATCTGGACACAAGGAGTCGCAAGGAGCGACGTGGCAGGATAGATAAGTCAATTTATCTAACCCAAATCCTGGGCAGCGCTATGCCAATTTGCGCACTCTCATGCAGTAGGCCCGGGGAAAGTCAGAGAACGTAGAGTGTTGTGCATTGCAGCGACTTAGCCCACTACGCCACCAGCACCCCGACATTTCACCATATCTAACTAGAAACAAGTGCATATAATGGACAAAATAAATGTGTATTTTTGGAAATTGGTTATATTGTCCCTGTATTATTCCTGTGTTCAGTAAAAACACAAATTATAATATATATAAAATAATTTAAAAAGTATACGTAAAATTCGGAACAACATGACAAATGAATGGAACGTTACCTACTATTTAGCAGTTGTACTATGGAGCTTGATTTTGTCATCTAGTAGTACTACTTTAGAGCACAAGATGTCAGCCTTGTAGGGCTTTTTTTTAACACAGTCCATCATGTAAACCTTAATTGCACAAAGAGTGTGGTACAGCAAGTAAACTAAACTGAATACAGTCTTTGGTTTTGATTCGAAGGGGGTGTGGTAGCATCTAAATATTAGATGCAACTCATTGTTAACTGCCCAGCAATGCAAACAACTTGATGAAAACCATCAACTGATTACAGAAATACGTAAGCTCAAATCATTGAAAGAGTAGCGAAAAAGCATAGATAGGGGTCAGCTTATAAACGTTTAGGTATGTGTTATAACACTACCAGAGTTCTGCTCTGTTCTAGAAACCAGGCCATTATGATCAGGCCATATACCAGGCACATAAAGGCACATAAAGCTTATTATTAGAATAATGTGTTTAAGAACTGAGAGACATCGTGTTGTCTTTTTCATTTTTTCCAGATGTGCTTCGTTTCGACAACACATACAGCATATTCCAGTCCAAACGCATTAGCTTCACTGTTGAGGTCTTGCTCCCAGGTCAGTTGCAGTCTGACAAGAAAAGGCTTGGGTCAGAGTCTGGGGCCAGCACTGGGGCCAGCACTGAGGCCAGATCCCAGAAGAGCCAGTGTGGGACAGAATCTGGGACCAGCAGCCAATGGTGACAGACATTACTGAGCTACATTTAGCTTTTCCCCTGGTCAGAACCGTCCTACCCACAAGTACTGAGACGAACTTCACGGGTCAGCACTGAGGTCCTTCAACATACTATGTGCTACTCACTAATGAAGAGCAGAGCAGCAAGGAGGCCTTGTGATAAAGAGCTTGTAGGAATTCCTAAACAAGGTGGAACGTCTGCCATCCTGCTATTGCGTAAATGCATTTACACTATTTGCTCAAAGTTTGCTGACAATCATTTTTACCAAAGTTAACACCCTTTGCACATGTGCAAAAAAAGGCATATTATTGAACAAAATTGTCTTACATCAGTGGGGTGATCATCTTTAGTAATTTGTCCGATAACTCGCAAATATGTTTATAACAGTAGGCTGTGACACTGTTTCGGAGACAGGTATTTTCTGAGAACATCCCCTGTACAATGGTGCAGTTAATCTTAATTCCCTATTTGCCATAATGTTCATGTAGAGCCACTGGACAGATTCAGGCTGATTTTTGTGATTCACAAAATTATTTTGAAGTGTAATTTTTATAATATATTGGGTGTAAAACCTATAAATATCATAACTATCATACCTCAGTCACAATTTTAACATTTGAAAGCAAGAGATTCTGATAAAATGGGGTATATAGCAGCAAAGACTGAAATACAGGCCAGTAGAACAATATTCAATGACATTCTGTCTCAACAACACCACAATTACAACCAGTAGACGAAAGTCTGACTCCATCTATAATTGGAGCTAAGTAAGTCTGTCAAATTATTTTTTAGACTGAATCAAGTGACATTGAAATACATCTATTTCCTGATATTAATTATCTCAGAAATTACAATATATTTTTTAAATGGATGTCTCCTGAAAACCCACACCTCTAATGACGCTATCTGATGTGAGACAATGAATCACCTAATTATTACCGATGATTTTTATTATTTGATAATAATTTTTAAGTTTTATTATTTCTGCTCCCATGCATTACATATGGCTTGTTGATGCTTACTCTTTCACATCAGCAAGCCAGACGTAACACCCTGGACCAGAGCTAGAACGTACAATGACGAGTAACTGAGTTCAGAACTAATGGTCACTGAAATGGAGATTTAATCAAACAAAGACTGAAAGAAACTACTTGACACTTTTACTAAGTTGGACTTGCAAATATATTTAATGTTTAATTTAATTTTATAGACCAGCAAGTAGATATTTGAATGCCATTGAATTACTTTGCAAAAGTTGAAAGGATGCAGTACATAGCCGGAGTGCACTGAGACAGACCCAGGAGACGTGTGTTACGCCAATACTCCACATGACTACCGACAACTTCTCATGGGGATCAACTGCTGCTTGCACTTTATTTTGAGAGTCCCGATTTCCATCTGTAAGTGCTGTATATAGATTGTTTGATGTGCAAATGCTTATTATTTTTACTGTTAAAAATAATTTTAGGTGGGTGGTTGAGTTTTAGGGTTACAGTTAACTTTAATGTTTAAGGTTAGGATAAGTGTTTGTAAATAGTTTGTTAAAATGCTGTCGATAATCAGCAAAGCATTTACAGATATTGGTCTCTCCAAATAAAGTGTTACCCAACTACTATAACTTTTCTTTGTCAAACACTGGGTGTACTTCAGTGGTCAATATTTTGTATTTTCCTTAATTTCTTTTCAAAAGACAATTCATTTGGAAAGACTTAATATTCAACCTCTCTCTGAATCTTCCCCTTTTTCTTTCTGTTATGAAAAATGGATCAACAAAAACAATCGAACAAAGAAACAATAAGTCAATTTGGCCAAAGTTCTGTTCCAATCAAATGATGACAGCTCTGGAAACAATGGAGAGACTATTGGAAAGTCATCAGTGTCTCTTGTTTTACTACTGATACAGTAGGTACAGTAAGTGTTTGGGTAAAATGTACTTTTTTGTTTTAATTCCATAAACTACTGACAACAATTCTCCCCAAATAAAAATACTGTCATTCAGAGCATTTCTTTGCAGAAAATTACAACTGGTCAAAATAGATGCAGTGTTGTCAGACCTCGAATAATGCTAAGAAAATAAGTTAATATTCATTTTTAAACAACACAATACTAATGTGTTAGGAAGAGTTCAGTAATCAATATTTGTTGGAATTTATATCATAATAATAATAATTTGCTTTTGTTCATCTTTGCATGTTCTTTACCAGTCTTTCACATTGATGTAACGGTGGATTTATGCCACTTCTGGTGCAAATATTCAAGCAGCTCTGCTTTGTTTGATTGCTTGTGACTATCCATCTTCCTCTTGATCACATTAAAGGTTTTCAATTGGCTTTAGGTCTGGGTATTGAGCTGGGCATGACAGGTTCTTGATCTGGTGGTCCTACACCCATCCCTTGATTGACATGTCTTGTGTGGCTTGGAGCATTGTCCTGCTGGAAAAAACAATCCTCAGATTTGGGGAATTTTGTCAGATCAGAAGGAAGCAAGTTTTGTCTTTGGCTTGATTCATGTGTCTCACAAATTTTCCAGAGCTGTACTTGTTTTTCATCTTGGAAATGTTAGACAATGAAAGGCCAGATGTGTAAGTATGTTAATATTCTCTGTTTATCATTCCAGTAGTACTGTGTGTCATTAAGCATTGATACACTACATTAGAATAACATTCCATGTTGTGTAACTAACAGCAGAATTCTGATTCTGTGCATGATTTGTAATTTTGCACAATTCTGGTAACAAACACAATATTCTCAGGTTTTCCCAGAAATGCTGGTTTGGGGATTTCAGGTTCCAAATGTATTATTTAGAATATCAGGAATGCTCACATCAAAGGTTTCTAATAAGCCCAGAACAGTTACCAGAATTTTTAAACCTTATTGCTGTCTAAAATTGTCAGAAGAGACACACACTTGTTAATGCTTGCCTTAAATACATTCAGTTTAAAACTTTATAAATTCAGCAAATGCTCTATCATGTGTAATTTATTAAAAGAAGAGTATGAGTTGAAATGTGTTAATTTTGCACTTACAGTGAATCATGGATTGTACGGTAGCAAGCTAAAATAGCCTTAATTGACATTGATTTCAGCTTTTTCTTCAACAGACAAGTGTTTGTGTTTTAGTAAAAACATACCTCCTCATAAACATTTAAATCATTACATTTTTGTGACCATGTTTGTCTTTGTTAGAATTACCTGTACTATAGAGTGCTCATTTATTGAAACAAACTGTAATCAGAACTGCATCAATGCATTGTGAAAATAATATATATTATTTATTATTTTATTATTATTCTTGTTTATCAACCGTCTCTTTTACTTCTCTGTTAAACCTACAGTATTTCTGGTCGCATGGTTATGACCATAGAAATTAAATTTATAGAAGCCTTAAAACTGTTTTGCTTGGTCATTCGCTTAGTAGACAAAAAATGGCGACTGTCGTTAGTTGTCACGGTTACAACACGCAAATTGTTTTAATGCGGAAGTAGGCCGCTAGATCTTTGCAATGGAATGGTACACGTAAAAATGGCTGCCGCTCTGACCACTCACATTTATTTGCATTGGAATGGCACTTCTAATCATTCAAATTCTATGGTTATGACACAATAGTTAGCATATTTTCCCAAAAACGGCTGCTACGGGGACATAACGTGAGATACAGGGTAATATAGCTTTTCATACTGTCCTGTTTCTTTAGAAATTAACAATGTACAAATACTCTTTAAACGCTTCAGATGTAAATTGATTAGCTCTCAAAGTGACGCCAAAATGAATGGGAGTCTATGGAATGCTAACGGAAGGTGGTGCCTTTTTAGCCTCAGAGTCTCACTATTGACACTTCAACTTCCAGAGCCTGGCTTACCCATAGACAGTATAAATGAATGGACGATCAGACACCATTAATTCCTATGGAGAGCAAGTAAAGTCAATTTAGAAGCACTTTTTCGGTCTCAAGCTGTGCGTGATGACGTAGTTGTGACGTGAGTAACATCTCTCAAAGTTCTAAATCTTTTCGTAGCCGTGCCAAGAGAAATCTGAATCATTACGAATCTTGCCTCTTGCAGAGATGTAGAGCATGAGTAGGAAGTACCGTATTTCAAATCCATCAAAACGTTGCTGAAATATTTTGTTCCGATGCTTTTCAGGGACTCTCTATGGGCTTCCCTTGACTGTATTCCTCCACGTCCCCCAATTGCCTGTGAGCTTCTCCTGGACTATACAGTAATTTCTCTACTGTGTGACAGAAAGTACTTTGTACTCATACTCTCCATCTCTGCATGAGGCAAGATTCTGAAAGATACAGCTACGAGAAGTGTTACAATTTTCAGACAGGTTGCTCACGTCACATCTACATTGTCACGCTCAGCGTGAGGCTGCGCAGTATGCTCAGGCATTGCCGGAAAAGTGATTCTAATGGACTTCACTTGGTCTCCATGGAAATGTATGGCATGGCTTGGTCCAGTTTGTATGCTGTCATTGCTGTAGGTCGAACACTGATTGTTCACTGTTACATTTTAGTTGAGTTTAAGTGTCGGCATTCCACCACCGTTTGTGTTCCAAGACAGCTGTGCCGCGATTGGATTTCATAAGGGCGAATTGTTTAATTGTAACAATGTATTTTAAAATCTGCTTTAAAAATAAACACATGTTTATTTAGCATGTTTATATTGTCTATGTGTTCCCTAGGCCAGAGGCCTATGCTATGAAGCAAGTTCAACATGCCCTGGATTTCTTCTCATTGCCTGGCTTCACTACTGAAAACCCAGAGTAAAATCTGAAGTACCTTGCTAACCCCTTGCTTCGTAGTATAGGCCTCAGGTCTCAGCTGCTACAATGAGTTTTTTTCTCAAATGCCAAACTCCACCTATTGGCTAATATTCTTCTAATTTTCAATGTATGCATTTCAATCGCAAAATTCTGCATACATGATGATGACATTTTGTGGTGAGTGGGTTTATTTTATGGTTATTTTGGGGTGTTCCTGCACACAATATTCTTTGCAAATGATTTTATCTAATTCGTTGTGCACCCAAGGAATATTCCACAGTTTTACGTTTAATCTCACATTTATAGCATACATTCACTCAACATTCTAAATGGAATGCAGTAGACAAAATATTTTATAAAGTGAGCAATAAAGCTGTCAGTGGTAGATGTTTGAAACTCCCAAAGAAGGGCAGGGTCCAGGATGTCAGCGTAGGGGACCCAGCTCCGTTCCTCTGGACCGTAGTCCTCCCAATTGACCAGATATTGCAGTGTCCCACCTCGACACCTAGAGTCCAGGAAGGCTTTCAAAGCATAGGCGGATACCCCTCGACATCCAGAGGAGTAGGAGGTGTGGCCTGCGTGTCATCAGTAGCCAGCGGTTTGGTCACTACTGGCTTAAGAAAAAAGGGTATACTCTGTAAATAATTGGGAGCTGCAGGCAGTTGGTCACATCATTAGTTCTCTGAAGACATTTGAAGGGGCCAACAAATTGGAAGCCAGCTTGCAACAGGGCAGGTGAAGAGGTAAGTTCTGGGTAAATAACTACACCCGATCACTGATTTGGAATATGGGATCAGTACTCAGATGACAGTCAGCCAGGAGACGGTGTCTGTCCACTGCTTGCTAAAGATGGACGTGGACCACATTCCAGGTGGCCTCCGCATGCTTGAACCACTTGTCTACCACCAGAACTTGTGTGATACCAGGGGACCAGTGCTGGATGTAGCCTAGAACACTTTGAAAATGTGTCATATTGGTAGATGAGTGAAATAAGGAATTTTGAGCATATTAAGGTAGCATGGAAGCCCATTCTCCAGGCTGGTCCTGACAGGAACTGCATACAAAGCGCCCAATCTCCTGGTTTACGCTTTCTACCCATTTATTGGCTTGAGGATGGAACCCAGAAGTGATGCTGGCTGTAATTCCAAGCTTTATCAGGAAAGCCATGCAGAACCGGGAAGTGAACCACGGTCCGACACAATGTTCCCTGGAACACCATAATGCCTGAACACGTGCGTAGGAAGAGCTTCTGCAGTTTGCTGTGCTGTAGAACAACTAGGGAATGGGAGAAGCCTACAGGATTTGAGAAACAGTCAACGACAACAAGAACAGTGGTATAACCATCTGACCAGGGGAGGTCTGTGACGTATTCCATGGAGCGATGGGTCCCTAGACACTGAGGAATATGTGGAGGCTGAGCTAACCATATGGTACTGTAGGTGCCGCAGAGTTTTAGCAGCTAACCATATGGTACTGTAGCTGCCGCAGAGTTTTAGCAGCTAACCATATGGTACTGTAGCTGCCGCAGAGTTTTAGCAGCTAACCATATGGTACTGTAGCTGCCGCAGAGTTTTAGCAGCTAACCATATGGTACTGTAGCTGCCGCAGAGTTTTAGCAGCTAACCATATGGTACTGTAGGTGCCGCAGAGTTTTAGCAGCAAACCATATGGTACTGTAGCTGCCGCAGAGTTTTAATTTGGGCGCAGGTGTAGCAGAAAGCAGGGACATCACTGGAGATTTATCGATGGGGGGCTAAGCCTCTATTAAGGGAGCCTAGTGACATGTTCACACAGGAGTTTTTTATGGCCCCAAAATGTTCATTCTCCTTCTCAGCCTCTCCTTTTGCATGACCCTTTAATATAAGTCAAATTATTTGATAAAATAAACATTAAGTGAAACCCTGAAGCCTACTTCAGTCTTGCTAAATCACTCAGTGCATGAGCATGTTAGGCCTACGTCATCAAAAACCACTTTTTCTAGTTGATCACTAGTCATCAGACCAGCACCCTACCCTGTCGGCCCGCAGCTTCTTTCTCTCATTCTTGTGTTTTTTAACAAGTTATTAAACTAAAATGTACATCAACTCATTTAATATGTGATCAATCCATTCAAACTAAAACTAAATCCTAATGCAAAGACGAGATATGACGTGAAAATAAAGGGAATGAAAGGACTGGCTCCTTAAGAGCATAGCGACTGGTCAAGGGCCGGCAGGACGTCAACATGTTGGCTGTTGACCAACTTCCAGCGCCCATACATACAACTACATGATATTAAGTGCTAGTCAGGGTTCAAATTACTTGGGAGCTCACATGAAAGCAGTAAAATCATACACCTGTGGGGGTCTCTAAAAATAATCAGCACTATTATTTAGATAACAAAAATTCACTTTTTCCTTTGATATATATCATGACATTTATAAACATCCTAAAAGAAACATGATTTCCAAAAGAACGCGTTAGGTTTGTGCTACTGCTGAGCGCATATCTCGATTGGTTGCTGCTTGTTGTAAAGTCAAATGCTATTTAAATACCAAAGGATACCAAACCACTTAGAAGAGCCCATTCTTTGCCACAAGGACAAAAAAATCATACCATGAATATAGCAACAGGGTGATAAAAGGTGGTTTGTAATTATTGTTGTTTCTCTACTCCTGTATTAATAAACGTTAAACTCAAATGAATGAAGTAAACCCTGGTGTTAAAGCATACACACACACAAAGTTGTCAGTATCTTCAAGTCGCTTCAGCAGGCAGGCCCAGGTTTTTTGTACAGATGGATGGGTCCAGGACCTGGAGATTGTAAATGTGGGGAAGAAAACTCTCCAATTAAAAATTCTCCAATCTTTTGAAAAGCCATAATGTTCAGGTGGAGATCTTATAGGGACTTATGTTTTGGAAGAATTTCAACCTGAATATAACATTATAATGATCCTAATAATGAAGAACATAATTATGTTTTTATCGACTGTCTGTGTTTGTTTGATGACAGCAATCTCTGTGATGATAGTGAAAATTTATGATATGAGAACCGTGCACATGTCATTCCCAGATAAGGCAGTTACACTCCGCACAGATGATCCGTTTACCAGACAGGAGGATGAAAATCACTCTTACCAGGTTGAACAATGTTAAGTTTAGACTATATGCATCTTGTTTCTTGGAGTAACTCGCAAGTCATTCTCTTTTTGGAGGAATGGGGATTTATCTTGTATTCCAGCAAGCCAATTTCCGTCTACCAGCAAACCCCAGTCTTTGAGCCATCTTCCACCTCCGAGCCATCTTCCACCTGTGAGCCACGATCCATCTCCGAGCCATCTTCCACCTGTGAGACACGATCCATCTCCGAGTCTTCTTCCTCCTGTGAGCCGGCCTTTTCCTGTGAGCCACTGTGCATCTCTAAGCCATCTACCACCTGTGAGCTACTCTCAGTCTGCAGGTATGTTTTGTATAGTGAAAAACTGAAGATCACTTTGATACTGTAGAATGTGTAATTGTCACGTTAGTGTTCAGAAAAAACAATAAGGTCTTCATTTACGAATTTACATAAACCGTAATCTTCGGCCAACATTTGTCTCAGGCGTTGCTGACTACAATAGTATTGTTTTTTGCCACGGTCATGGTTTTCAACTCTTCAGAACCATTCATAATTTTTCCATCGGTTCCTGGCAGTCACATTTTTAATGCTGCATCATGCTGGCCCACAGATATTGTAGAGAGACCATACGTCCTCTTTTTCCCGGACGTGTCCTCTTTTTGGACCTAAAAAATGTGTCTGACTGGGATTTCAAAATCAACCAAAATGTCCGGGATTCGGCTTTGCTTTCTACAGTCATCATTCATTGTGTGCATTTTTTAGGATTTGTATTTACCACCCACTGCGGGTTAGGGTCTGCCTTCCGCTCCCACTGTCCTAGTTTTTGAAAGTTAATTTATGAAAGTTAATATATTGTAATTTGAAAAAAATCCTTACACAGGGTACATTACACACTTGTCTATTGTTTTCTTTCAGGTATTGAGGGATATTTAGTGAATGCTCTTTAGCAAATCAAGGACAGACTGACAAAGCTTGGAAGAACAGTGGCCGGTCTCTCTCGATCCAGTAATGCAGAGGTGAATTTATCTGATGACACTGTGCTAACCTTACAAAACTACAGAGATCTGGATTACCTGGAACAAAAAATGGCCCTGACGTCGGTGTGAGACAATTATTGTTTGTAAACCAGCAGGGCTCATGCAACCTCCAGAGGTAGTGCACAAAAGATCACACTTGGGGTGTTGCTAATCGCCCACGAGTAATGTATATTGCGGGGGAATTCTTCACTGTAAGTCAATGGGCTGGTTTCTGCTTCTTCTATGGGTTTATTGGCGGATCGCAACCGACTCATGGTGCATATATCACCACTAACTGTACCGGCATGTGAGGCCAGTCACAGCCCACCCAATTCAAGTCCACCCAACTCAACCTACCATTCTAAGAAATTACTGCCCACTACCCACGCCCAGTACCCCCATCTCACTACCTACCCTCCCCCCTCACCTTCATTAACTCATGAATCATCTCCCCCTTGACATCAGTAACACCCATAAACTCCCTACCAGCACCTACCACATCTGTCCTAGTGTTCCTTCCATTAACCTGACTACAGATATTCACCACACTACACAGAACTGCCAAAAACTCAACCCTGCCCACCACCAATGAATCCTTACCAACCACACACTCATGTTTACATGTCTCAGACAACATCACCTTGTGAACACCCATACCTTCCTGCAACACCGGCCATACACTCTGCTCCTTCTCTACCAGCACTCCCAACCCAAGGCCCCCCACTCTCTGCACCGCTTCAGCATAAGTGACCTATCCACCACCTTAACCCGCTGTGCCTCTGCTGCCCACTTCTGAACCATACACCCACCAAATGCAGCACTGCGCTCCCCACCACAATTACAACACCTCACCTCACCACATGCCCCATACGTTGACAATTAAAACACCCGTGGCGGTGGCACATATTCCCTAACATAAAAATGTAAAGTGCAGTCTACTCTGCAACGGCCCTCCAACAATACCGTCTGACTCACCCTCTCCAACTGTCGAATACAGTTAACCATGTCATATACCTTTTATACTACACTACCTGTCTATACTTTATACTTGTCAACCAGTGTCGGCCAAAAACACATTAAAAAAAATCCCAAGTCATTCCAGCCGCAGTGAATCAGCAGGACATCTATGCTCTTCCTCTAAGGTACCGGAAGAAGAAAGGAAGGAGTCCGTGCCACCGAAGAACACCCCAGCCAAACCAGTGAACCTTGGCCCCCATGGTCTCTCCGGCCCTCTCTTCCCCACGATGAATGTAGCTGCTGCCCATGATCTGAAGAACTAGAACTGTTAATAGCATACAATCAGAACAGTGTTTTGTCAGTACACATATGTTAACACACATGGTTCATTTATTATTTTACTCTCTTAAGGTCAATGCGTTAAATTAACTATTCAAATTTAATCTAAATTATACTATAGCTACATGGCTTACCTTTGTTAGGCTTTGTGTAAAGCAGTGCAGTTAAAAGTTGCAATAGTATTTGAACTTATGAGGAAAGAAAAATGAAAAGGCCAACCATTAGTAATAGATATTCTTGGTGACATTTGTTATTGTTATTCTATTATCTATCTATTATTTACCAGGCCAAAGCAGACACTTTTCTCCAAAATGATTTACTGAATAACATTTATATGACTGTCCATTTCTCTTGTAAATTACAGTTAATGCCACTTTGTGGTTATATTCGGCAACCATTAACGTTATACAACATGTGCATCAATTAACCATGTTAATTAGTGTCCAGCAAGCATGTGATATTTACCAATGCCTAATTTCATCATGCTTAAATAATATTTAAAATATTTGGTTCCACGGCAGTTCAATAAATGACAGTTTTGACTTACGTTAGCAGTTAGTTTTATTACTAATGTTAACTAGCATTTGAATTAGCAATAATTAGCCTGTGCCTATCTCCTACCTATTGGGTCAGAACGCGGTCTATGCAAATGGTAGCAGATTTCTTTAGGCGTGGTTAAGATAAACATTACAGCTTTCAGAGACGTTGCTCACATCACATCTACATCATCATGCTCAGCTTGAGGCTGTGCAGTACGCTCGGCTATCATTTAAAAAGTGCTTCTATCTGGCTTCATACTCTCTCTGTTAAAATGAATGAGATGGCCCCATCCAGTAATTATACAATCTATGATATTACTCCGAACCATCACTTTAAAGACCTCATTTGAAAGAAGTAGAAAATAACAATGGTCAGGTTTAATACAGGACGTCTCATACACCAGGGGTGTCAAACCAGATCCACAAAGGGCTTTGTGTCTGCAGGTTTTCGCTTTTACCTTGTACCTGAATGATTGAATGTCAATAATTGGTTAGGATCTCGCCTCACCTGGCAGTCTACGTCTTGATTGGGCTCTAATTGAAAGGAAAGACCAAAAACCAGCATACACTCGGCCCTCCGCGGAACCGGTTTGACACCTGTGTCATACAGTATACATACCCCATATCAAAACCAGTTCACTGTAGCATTTTGGACATTTGTCACTTTAATTGACTTCAGAAGTGTATAAAGACCTCATTTCAAATAAGTAGAAAAAACGAATGGTCAGGTTTAATACAGGACATCCAATTGAGTACACAAACCGCATACAACCAGTTTACTGTAGCATTTTGAAGATATGTCACATTAATTGACTTAAGAGGCCTATAAAAAACACATTTCTAATAACTATGAAAAAACAAATGTCTGGTTTAATAGGATGTCATATACAGTATAGAAACCTCATATCAAACAATTTCACTGTAGCATTTTGGAGAAATGTCACTTTAATTGACTTTAGAGGTGTATAAATAACTCATTTCTAATCAATAGAAAGAAACGATGGTCCGGTATTAAACCTGAAATATTCCAAGTAGTGGAGTCTGTAATCCTCCTCAGCACCGTGAGCCTACCAGCGCCGCACGTCTTCTCTTCGGCGCTGTCTCACGACTCGGTAGAGTGCAGTAGTGCCTTTGTGCAGAATGCCCATAATTCCACTGATGTTGTGAAAAAGCTTGAGAATAAATCCACAGTAGTTGATTCTGTGATGTTCATAATCTCTTCTCTTGTGAAAACAATCAGAAAATCATCACAGAGAACAGGTTTAACGGACAAAAAAATTTGCACGGCAACACATCGAGGCAACCATCTGTTGCGCAATCTCACTACAAATACAAACTCCATACTGAGCTAATACACTTCGTCAGGAATTGCGCTTATCATTTTACAAAGCAGCAGAGAAAAGGCAGTGACATCCCTTAAATTTCTGGTCCCTCTCTTTTACTCAAATTTTCATGCGAAGTTGTACAGATGTCTATACTGTAGCCATTCAAAAGTTGCAGACATAATACTTATCAAAAGTTTAAAATAAATAATTATTCAGTTTAAGTAGTTAATTAATTTACATAATCTAATAATCTGCAATTTTAATGGTGCATAATTGAGGCAATGTTACTCTTTTTTATTTGAAACCTACATTTATACTAGACAAATGACACAAAAGTTCAAGAGAAAATCCGTTCATTGAATAAATAAATGATGCCCTAATCGATGCATTTTCCATAATGGGAATACACATTTGCACCATGAAACAGGGGACCTACACTGTAAATAAAGCATTTATATTTTTATTTAATACATGAATTTGTATGATTTCCACATATAAACTGGTCAGTAAAATCAGTGACATATTTGGATGATTTTATTTTGGTTCTATCACTAATTAAGCTATATATGCTTTTTTTTCTTTGCCGAAATGGGTTTCCTCAGGAGGGTGGCGGGCGTTTCCCTTAGAGCTAGGGTGAGAAGCTCAGTCATCTGTGAGGATCTCAGAGTAGAGCCGCTGCTCTTTTGGGTCGAAAGGAGCCAGTTGAGATGGTTTGGGCATCTGGTAAGGATGCCTCCTGGGCGCCTCCCTAGGGAGGTGTTCCAGGCACGTCCAGCTGGGAGGAGGCCTCGAGGAAGATCCAGGACTAGGTGACGAGATTATATCTACAACCTGGCCTAGGAACGCCTTGGGATCCCCCAGTCGGAGCTGGTTAATGTGGCCTGGGAAAAGGATGTTTGGAGTCCCCTGCTGGAGCTGCTGCCCCTGCGACCCGATCCGGGATAAGCAGACGAAAATGGATGGATGGATATATGCTTTCTGAGTCTTTGATAAAGAAAACCACTTGACAAAAATAAAGACTGCCTCGGGGGGCAAAATAGTAGAAAACCTATTTCATAGTTGTAAAACCTTACACAGAACATTGATGAATTTAATGACTGAGAGCTGACATTCACAATCATAGAACTTAAAGGGGTACTTTACCGATTAGCATTAAGCTTTGTATCAGTAGAAACCCATTAGTATTTCCGAACTAACCCTACCCCTCCCTCATGAATCCATCTATTTTTGGTCTGGAAAAAAATCTTCTGATCATTTTTAGGGGGTAGGGTTGTGGGGGTGGGACATAAGTCACCGATTTTCAAAATATTGTCAGCCATCTTGAAGCTAAGGTAACAGGCTATTGCCCTGTGGAGAAAACTGAGTAATACTTTAGTAGGCAAACCATGATGGCTGAGGGTAGTTTTGAAGATTATATGGCGGAAGGGGATTTTGAAGATCTGAAGTGAATCCGATGCTCGTGGCTGCCTGTACAACCCGCAATACAGCGAGGAACAGTTGGGGAGATGGAGGAACAAGAGACGTCCCTAGCAGCTACTGCAGCAGAGGAGCGAGACCTGGCTGATGCTAAGGAGCAAGAGCCCAGGCACATACGAGCTGGGGCGGACTGGTGGTGTCAGTGCTTTCGCTGTGCACATTTAGCCATCTTCCCTGTCCCTGCTGAAGAGAAGCAGGCCCAAACCATGATGCTGCCACCACCATGTTTGACAGTGGGGATGGTGTGTTCAGGGTGATGAGCTGTGTTGCTTTGACGCCAAACATAACATTTTGCATTGTTGCCAAAAAGTTCAATTTTGGCTTCATCTGACCAGAGCACCTTCTTCGATATGTTTGGTGTGTCTCCCAGGTGGCTTGTGGCAAACTTTAAACACATTTTTTTATGGATATCTTTCAGAAATGGCTTTCTTCTTGCCACTCTTCCATAAAGGCCAGATTTGTGCAGTATAAGACTGATCTTTCTGTATCCAAATCCGGCTTTAAACTTCTCCACAATAGTATCTCGGACCTGCCTGGTGTGTTCCTTCTTCTTCTTCTTCTTCTGTGGTATCTGGCAGATCGCAACCGACGTAATGGTGCATATACCGCCACCTACTGTACCGGAGAGTGCGGCCAGACACGGCCCACCCACGTCACAGCCACCCCACCACTCCACGACCCTAGAAAAAAAAAAAACCACCCCACCCCCCCACTACCTACCCTCCCCCGTCCTCTTCCCCTTCATT